>OX463850.1:7267200-7566893 GCA_949825065.1 Odontocerum albicorne
ATATATATATATATATATATATATATATATATATATATATATATATAACCACGCATACGTCACAGTATATAAAGAGGACGATTTGTGCTAATGACAATTTAAAGGATAGAAGGAAGTGTGGGAATATATAAGAAAGTCCTGTATGTAGTACGTAATATTTAAGGATGACCAAAGAATAATCTGTTTGGAAAAAATATTATGTTGTGTATACTACTCGTATATACTCGTATGATTCAAATACTTATCACACATCAATAACATTATTGTAGGGGTAAAAAAATCACGAGAGTTACGCCGGATTCATTTGAATACTAGAAAACCTTTCCCAAGTGAATGTATAAAACTATTGCCTAATGTATTTAATACTGCAGTATAGTCACTGAACAATCGATGTAATTTAGGTAATATTTATTCCTGAAACTCTCGCACAGGAACATATTCTACAAACTAGTGCTTGTTGAAGGTAGTTTAAAGGTAACATAATTAAATCCAATAACTTATGATAGTCTATTATTCTATTGATTATTGTGAGGAGCAGAATTAAGTCAGACATCTCTCGGCGATGAAGAAAGTCCAATTGATTAAGGTGTGATGATAAAAAAATATTGGTGGAATCATACATTTTGAGACTAGTGCGGCACACCACTTGGCGGATTGAATTTCCCAAAAATACCACTATCGAAATTCAAAACAAAGTTCCTCTTTTATGTCATGGAAAGCAAAGATTATGTTATGGTTAGTCTTATCGAAGGTCTTACTGAGGTTCGTATATACAGCGTGTCCACCTGGCTGCCGCATCAGTTCCAGCTATGTTGGCTTAAGGCCATGTGTTTTATTATTTTTTTCTCTAGTGTCCTATAAAAGTGGGTTACAACAGTAACACCATAAGAAGGTTACACAATTCTCAAGTACAAAATATTCAAACCACTGTATACCTATTTTTTAACAGGGATCGATAAACTTTGATTCAAATCTTTCCGATTAAATTCAAATCTCCACTTGATATTTTCAATTGCTTTTAAAAATGAAGATAACGTGTTTTCTTGGCAAAAATCTTCAAATACATGTGTAAGTTCTTAGTCCGCATGATTATTAATTTAAGTTAGATTCTTTGATTTTGATGTTATATTAATTATTGTTTTATATGACGCTTCCGTTATTGATATTACTACTTTTTTCTGACATATTTCTGTTGTGTAAAGTGCAATCTGTGAGACTTATTACGATATGGCAATTGCTTTTAATCAATAAAAAAATGTAAAAATAGTTTTTGCAAGAAATCTTCAGATTACTAACAATTTACTGTATTTCATTGTTTAACACTTTTGTTGTTAACAATACATCTAGCTGGGTTTACCATGAGTAAATCTCTTTCAATCAACCAGAAAGATGCACAAAGATCTTATGTGAAACACTTCCGAATTGCTAGTGATTAACTGTATTGTGTTTGTTTTACACTTGAGTTAGAATATTTCAACCATGTGATATTGCCATGTAGAAATCTCTTTTAATTATTATAAAAAAATATTAAAGGAGATAAGAAGAAAAAAAAACAAAAAAAGAAAATGATAGTTGCGAAAATCATGTAGAAGCCTTTCCTATAAGACTACGAATTTATCGTATTTTCTTAAAAAAACATTTAAGTTTCCTTAAGCATAAGATACTTGCTGATAAACATTACCTTAAAAACTATCAGTATTTTTTGCACCTCCATAAAAAATCAATGTTTCTCAGGTAAAAAATAAGATGCGACAATTTCGTAACAGAATTACTGAGATGGATTTTTTTACACTTTACAAAATTCAAAATTTGTAATACACTTGTCGGTAAAGAAAAAAGATTGTCGAATTCTGCTTTATACAGAGTAGAGTTCACCTAGTCGATACCGCTTACCAAGGCAGATCGATCGATACGAGGGCAGACGGTATTTTCTAAGAATTTCGTTAAAATATGGGACTAGACTGGCTCGTACCAAATTAACGAATGTATGCTTTTTTCATTCGATTTTTTGTTATAAAATTATTTGTTTTCAGTGGAAATTCTGAGAAAGAAAGGTAACATTTATTAAACGGAATTGAACGCTTGAATTCAGTAAACGTAAATATTAAACGAATGGTGATTTCATTATTTACGGGAATTTAGTGTTTAAATTGACTTCTTGAATATACCAGAGTTTTTGAGAAAATTACTGTTTGTGAATAAAATGCAACTGAAAATTTCTGCTAGCAAATATGATCAAAAGATCTTGGTTAAAATATCCTAAGGTGTATTATGTCAATAAAGAAAATATCAAAACAATTTATAAAACGTCAAATTTTATTTTATTTTTAAATGTCCGTATGAAAAATATAGTCAAGAAAAATACGAAATCATTTTTTATACTTGATCGCAAATAAAAGACGGGTTATAAGATAAAGTATTTTTGATATTTTAAAAGCTATTTATCGAAGTAAGAAATAATCTTGTCTATAGAATATATGAGTATTAGCAAAATTAAAGTACAGACAATAGTGTATTTTGATATAAATAATAAAATTTTTGAACTAGTTCAACAAAATAAATGTTGATACAAATCAATGGTACCAGTCTTAAACGACCAAAATAAGAGTGGAGAGGGTCCAAAGTTGATCTTTAAAATACAGGATCTCCTATGCAACTACAATTTTGCGTTGTTACATATTTAAAGTACTTCTCTATGATGTTGAAGCATGATCAATTAACGAGACCACCACGAAGAAAATGGAGGCTTTTGAAATGTTGTGTTGTCGACGAATGTTGAGAATTTTAAGGGTTGACCAAGTCCGTAATGATAACATTTTGAAACGGATGAAGAAAGATATATTAGTTTTATTTGAAATGAAAGAACTCCATGGTAGAACAAGTGTGAGAGGAAGACGCATCTCTTGGTTGAAGAATTTCACTATGGTACCATATCTTTGTAGGTAGCTGCTGTCTATCAGGTCAAAATATACATGATGATCGTCGATCTTCGAGGAGAGAAACTTTCAAGAAAAGGATGAAATTTAAATTCAATGGTATATCAGATTCAAAAGTTTCCTAATTTTCTAGAAAAAAAGAAATTCACTAGAAAGGCGCTTGAACTCATAAAATATATTTTTTTAATGCTTCTTTCTCAATTTTGGTTATTTTATATTTTCAGAAACAATGGTTGATTGTAAAAAAATAGGTATGCACGTATGTACGTACACAGAATGTCTTCCGCCCCGCCTCGCGCCTGCCAAGAAGTTCAGAAAATGTTTTTTATCCTTTTAATAACATAACACAACACAAGCACGGACCGAGGCAGGGCAGGTGATTCACATGACCAGTCACAGGCGGGAAAAAGACGGTGGAACAGGTATCCGCGGTGGGTCTGAGGACTCAAGGTCAGTTTCTGCCGAATTTCTTGGACTATATGCCAATTTAGTTATCATTTTCAAACATTGTGTTACAGTATTGTTTTACACTTTTGCTGTATAATATTAAACTTGGTGGACTAATGCAATTGCTTACATATGGCAATCTCTTTCAACCAATTAGAAAAACTTTAAAGTGGCCTTAAGTGAAAACCAGACTTGCATCCTTTTTAAAAAACATTGGGGCATCAACGGGGGTCGATCCAAATACTCCTAGTTTAGAAGACAGGCGTCTTATCAACTAGTCCACGGAGGTTCTCTAGTGCCATGGATGTGAGAGGTTGAGTATATATTTCAGATATTTTAGAAGACTCCTTTTGGGGATGTCTTCAGGAAGCGCTTTGTGAGGCTCTTCCATTCAATATATGGCGATCGAATGAACCTCTTACCATAGAAGTTTCAACATATTCCTAAATTTGGAGACAGAGTTTTTGATGATCAGAGTGATAAATAAATCCAATGTGGTTAGTTAAAACATACTTAAAAGCCGTATTCAAAGACCACTGTCTCTGATTAGCAATCTAGCTGTGGTAAATCAATTGGCTAAACAAATTTCAACTCTTTCTTGTATTTTTAATCAATGACGCTTATAACCAGCCTTAAAAAACTAGAATCCAAAGAGCAATCAAATTATCTATGAAGCGTGTATATCGGTACCAGTTCGAACCGAGTTTAGTCTTGTTTGTGCTCTCCTGAAGATGAGGTGAAAGCTTTGAAACCGGTAGGGTTATACCGTTACAAAAAAGTGGAATAAACAGTGTTTGATCAAAATAAATTACAATGTCTTTAAACCTCCACAACGTTAATGCCTTAACTATAAACAACAAATTATCTATGAGTTTGTACGACATTAAATTCAGACGAAAAGGCCCCCAAGAAACAGTCCAGTAACTTGTAGAAATCAAACTCTGGGCAATTGGGTGCAAAGCAAACACGTTAACAATTAAAATATATCAATGATTACAGACATATATAGTATTAATGAAGACTGCATTTTGCGATGTGACAGACATAATAGGGGTGCATAAAATTACTAATTAAACGCTTCGTAAACATTAATTGCTACAAATTATAGAGAACCATATTAAAAGTCGAATGACATTTAAGTGTAATTCGATGCGGTTTTTTACTAATAAATTAAGTTATGATGGATAATAAATATTGAATGCGGTAGTTGGTTTCCATTATAACTTGTTTCCTGTAAGAACGTGCAAAAGATTATAAAAAAATATTTTTATTAGTAGATATCATGAAATATATGTCCTTGGTATTACATTCCCTTTAAATTGGTGACTGATAAAAATAATAGTTCTTTGATTATTTAAAATATTGATATACTAATAATCTATCAAATAAAAACTTTTGATGTATACTTAAGTAAAATGAAATGTTTTAAAACTTTCTAAAAATCATCCAAAAATAAAAATAAATTAATGACTAAAGCGCCGATTGATATTTTTTTTTCTTTTTAAAAACATGGCATATATAAAAAAAATAATCACAAAAAGGAATGAACAGAAAAAAAGTTAAAGCTAACGCAAATATTGAAAAAAATAAAATTAACCTTTTATCACCTAAATCATAAAAAACACAAGTGTTTTGAATAATCTACACATGTGTCAAGTTGATAAAAGAAGTATTGATTACATAAAGGCATGCAAAAGGATTTTGCCCCCAGTTTGATGTATTGGAGAAAACATCATGTTCTTTTCTATGGAATAACGTTTTTCTAAAAGTACAGTATAACTATTATACAATATGATAAGCAAATTTTATTGATTTCATATTTTTCCACATACGAAATTCATGTATGAACATCAAATCATTTAATATTTTATATAAACCAAATAAAAAATATTTTGTAGGTGTAGGGGTGGTGGTAGGATTTAACGTATATACTATAGTATTGCTCAAAATGAATCGATCCACAGAACATATTTTTTAGATTATTGAAATATCAAAAAAATATTAATCCTGTGTACACAATAATATTAATAATAATAAAACAACAATTAAAATAGCGCAGTTTCGAGAAGAAACTATCTTCAAGAATGCTCTAAGTAGGGATTCGAGCCTACTATTAAATCAGTTAAATGAGTATTTCATGGCTAAATGCGCCTTCATTTTTTTTCTTCATACAAACCTATAGTGACAAAATGTTTTCTAAATGTATACACATCTTGTAATACTCGTACAGTATACGAGTTGGGCCTGTTTTGTTCAAATACGTCCGATTAATGTAATTTTATGTGCTAAAAAATAAAGCTTCAGTTATTAAAAACAATCAAAAGTCTAACAATATACAGGAACTCAATCAAATGGATGTATTTATAACAATGGAAGATATAAATAGATAGATATATTAAATAATTTTCTTTATTCATACCAGCAATGTGATGAATGGTCAGAAAAAGGATGATGACTCACTCAAAAAATGAATAATAAAAGTTTCACATGTCTAACATATATGAACTGTATTATTTGAGTGAGAAAAAACTGTAATTTTAATTTTCATCGCGTGAATCACAAAATGACCCGAGAGGTTAATGATATTATTTTACCACTTTCTCAGCCATTAATAACAAAGACAACAGTAGCCGTTTCAACAACAGACAGCAATAAATAATCTCGCGTACAATTTCCAATTCATTGAAGATTCATATTTTTTAAGATAAAATCTTAAACTGATTATGGCAAACAAGAAAAAGATGCCGTTATGTGATTATTCAAATGAGTATTCATTTACATTTAGCGTTGAATGTGTATTTTATTTTTTAAGATGAACAAATAAATAGCAATGTGTAGAAAACTGTTTGCTAAGGATGACACATTGGAATGGGAACAAGACATGAAAAGACACCGAAAAACATGTTTATTTTAAATTTAAAGTGGCATTTTGCTGGAGAATTTATAGTTCTTCTTTTATATGGTACACTTTAACTCATCAGATTGATAATCCAGACATATTGAACATCGTGTCTGAGAGACAATATTGTATTTGACCTAATATGTTATGTAAACTTAGTTAAACCTTTTGCCATTTACCTACTCCATTATTGTCAAAGCAGACAAAGATAGTCCATGTTATATTTAGATTTGAGAATACATGTTATCTTTATGAAGTACTTCAATATATGATGGCTTCTTTCTGTTGACAAGATATGATGGAATGTCGTAGCAGCTCGAACATATCTCTGACTGTGCTTGTGGAGTCCAATTTTAGACCCACATTCGTAGCAAACATGGATAGTATCCTCCAAGACTATATTGAACTGATTTTCTTTGAAATTGTTTCCTACGCAGGTTAGCTAACAATTATTGGTCATGAATAAGCTGCTCTTCTTGAATATTACTTTTCTGTAGGTTTTAGTTCTTGCGTCATTCCTCCCAATGCATGATATATGGTATATACCAAACAATTTAATATATCTTCTGCAGGTGAATTAAATTTAAGCATAGAACGTCCGCAGTTCCTTTGGCGTTCGCTATTTCCTTAGAAAGCAAGTTTTTGAAAAGTCTTTTTTCATCCATTATCCAGGGTTTTGAACCATTTGAGTAGGTACTTAGCTTGGGGTTCGTCGTTACGTGTATTGGCAACAATACAACACGTGAAGTGGTCAACACACTACGCATGTACTCGGCGCGTTGCGAATGCTGTTACCAGACGTACCTACTCTTTTACCATATTAGGACCTTTTTTTGATTTTTTTGGATACTATCGAAAATTGAATTAAAAAACTCCGGGTAGAAGTTAAGCTTCTTACCAACTTAGCTACGACGGTCGTCAATTACAAGGTATTTTAATTTCATTAATAGTAATCAAATAATGTGACTTAAAATTCATTTTAATTTCGCAGTTCTCTGATGATAAATTTCTAGAGTAGAGATATTTAACCAGTTCCATTTTTTATATAATTCCAGATATACTACATAATAATATTAAACTTAACTTTTTTTAATATCTATTACATATTAATAAATAAAACATGTATTTTTAGAATACGTAGAAAAAAATATTTAAGCACTCATATGCACAAAAAAATTGAGAATTAAATTAAAAAAACACTCTCAAGTATATTCTTCTATTGGATATATATTTGCTATTAATTTATCAACAACGCCTTGGACATGAAGGCTATAACGCTTTCGAAACTTTGGCCGATTTTTAAGCCCACCAGAATCGGCTAGGTATCCGGACAATCTTCTCAATTAATGGACAGTAGCTGTAAAAATCATTGACATGTATGTCGTTTAATGTTATTCAAATAACTCAATAAGTTAAATACATTTCCGTAAATAAAAAATAGTATAACCTGGGAAAGGAAGAAAGAGAAATAAGAACTTTCCATTTTATGAATTGATTTTCATACATGAAGCAAAAAATATGAATCATTTTAGATTCGTTAACACATAATATTAACCTTTCAATAAGAAAATATTAGATACATAAGAGAGGTGATGTTGATGATGGAAATAAATTTATCCAAAAAGCAAGTGGTTCCACACAACCAAATGAATTGATTTCATCAATAAATAAATCACGTTAAATCACGATAAATTGTTATTGAAACCCGTTCATGTTTTCATGCATTTTTGGTGAATACTTTGAATGGCACATTAAAGTCACATCTCCGAGGCCATTCTATATGTCTTTCGCCGCCTCGGCAATCCATATGTCTTTCGCCGCTTCGGTAGCCCATATGTCTTTCGCCACGGAGCGGCGGCATTCCATATGTCTTTGGGCACTGGGGCGTCCTTCGTCCTCGTCCTTTATCGGGACCCGCTGATACAACAATCGGGGGCAACACGCGATGAATATAAATGAGACAAAACTATTAAGGTCTGCTCCTACAAGATTGTATTATACCATATCAAACACTACAATACTTCAATGTGCAACTGAATCAATAAGGCAAAATTGAACTTGATGATACCAATTTTAAAACAATTTTCAACTCTACGTTATTATAATACAGTTCAATAATAGTTTGTTATTTTAAAATAAATATCACCATCAAACCATGCCCCTATTAGGATTCGCAGAAAGAACAGATTTCCACTTCATTCTATCCTGGCAGATATCTTTAGTTTCAGTCTGGTTCATGTTCCTCGTCATGCATACTATATTAATTACTTCCGTGGTCTATCTGATAAGACATTTGTTTCCTTGTCTGGTGTAACGGGTTCCATTCCCGGTCGAACCCTTATATTTCTAGTCGAGTTTTCACTTAAGGCCTATTCTTACTGAGATGTATTTTTTTTATATTTTTAAAAAGTAAAACTTTATTTACATGAGGTGAAAATTATTTGCGTAGTAGTTTTATTCAATCAAATGAGAAATATATGGATTCAGTATAAATGCACCAAAATGCATGGATTGCCTTGAAATAAATGAAAATCTCCCACCATCTAACATAAAAATACTATATTTCTAAGTTTTGACATTTTTATTGCATTTTTCACATTTTAATCACATATTCGTTTTATTTTTCACCTGTATTTGAGCAATAAATTATTTTATTTATTTTTATGCGTTTTATGATTTGCTCCGAAATCTAATGAAAAATTCCTTTTGAAAAAGAAAAAAGTGAACTGTTGTAAAATTTTTATTTCGTTTCGAAAACAAAGCCATTAACACGTTTTACGTAATAATTCAATAAAAAATCACACCACTTGCAGATCTGTGTTTTTTTCATCTAAACTCAGCTGATTAAATATAAAAAAAACATATTTTAAATTGAATTAATATCAAAACAAATGGTTTGTTTTCGAAATTGATGTAGATATTAACTTGTTTGTTTTCTTAAGTAAAGGTTAAAATTGATTATAACCCACAAGGTTATAACAAGCTCGTTATATGCCGAGGAATAAAGTTATATTATGGTTATGTGCATAGAATCATATAGAAGCAATCATTTTCTCTGAATTAAAAAAATCTAAAATGAAGCATTCTTGAGATGATGCTTGTATGTTTTTCGGAAAGTATTTTCATATTTCTCTGATATGTATCATGAGAATAACGTTTTCGTTGTTTATTTCATTCAAAATGTGCTGAATGCGTATTGTATGTAGTTAAGACATTAACACTGTGGATGTTTAAAGACATTGTAATTTGCTTAGTCCAACACAATTTATTCCATTTTATATAACGGTTTAACCATACCGGTTTTAAGGTTTTCACCTCATCATCAGAGGATCACAAACAAGCCTTGTTTGTGCCCTGATGATGAGGGGAAAACCTTGAAACCGGTAGGGTTATACCGTTATGAAAAGTGGAATAAACAGTGTTGGACTAAACAAATTAAGAATGATTTAATAGTATATTTTTCAACCCTTGTTTACCTAACTTATTTTAATGTTTTTTTTTTGAGTTATTTTGAAAGGATGAATATTTTTGTTTGCTGTGCTTGATGCCATTTCAATATTGCAAAAGAAAAAAATTGTAACATAAATCAAAATATAATGAAATGTATGATGAGTATATAGCGACGATGTAGTAATCAATCGTGTGTGTCATGTGGGATTTAAAATAATCTGGAATGGTCACACGAAGTATGATGCTCTCTGTTCTGGAAGACCGATCACCACTGATGACAACCAAATTAAGATTTTGATCAAGAATAACTTGCGTTATAAAGCATGAGAGATGATCAAAAGACTTAAAATACCGCAAACCCCGTCCGTGAGCATTTGTGCAATTTTGAGTTTTAATATGAACTTAAAATATGAAATGACTTTTTGTGGACTAGACAATATATTATCAAAAAGCACTATACTAGTTATATATTTCTAACTGTTGTTGATTTTTATACCACAATATAGACTCGTATATATTTTATTTTAAAAATCCACAGTGTTTAACTTTTATACGTTAAATGGATTTAAAATTTTGAAATATTTTGTAGTGTTTATTTATCAATATATCGAAAAAAAAAACAAAGAAAAAATTACAATTTTTGGTTTATTTGACATAAAAAAACCGATAACTCATAGTTCATTCATGTTTACACAAAAAGTTAAATAGTTTTTTAATGATTAAATTATACGGTTATGTTTCATACAAGAGCACCGGACGTTTCCTTATTTATCTATTACAAAGTAAATTCTGGGTTGGATTATTTTACATACTTATGCCAATTTCTTTTAATATATGTGCAATTCATCTACACTTTTATGATTTGTGACATCATAATAAAAGCCAAAAATAGAATTTTAAGAGTCAATACAATATTTAAAAATTATCTAGGTACTGAAATATTTTTTTAACGATTTAAAGCTTCTGTTGATTATTTAAAAAAATCTGATAATTAATCTATAAGTGGAAAAGTTTTTTGGGAAAAGAATAAACTCAATAATCATAGGACGTGCCAATGATAAAGAAATGTTTGTTTTCATCTAAATAATGAAATTCAAATGAGCAATTTAAACATAAAAAAATCAAACTGTGCCATTTTTCTCGCCTCGTATCTAAATAGATTCAGCCACATTTAAAAGGGGGAAGGCTGATTAATGTCTTTCGGCCACCAAAGAGAAGATGGTCATCTTTGTCAACGCGAGTGGATAAGATATCTTAATACTTGTAATGCTTGTCCCTACATGTACCTGAGGTCGATCGACAACGGTTGATAAAACGTGTCATTTGCTTGTGTACAATAAAACGTTCTTGCTGTAGCAATTTACAATAACAAGAACAACGTTCTTATTTAATAATTACAATTAACTTTGGATGATTTACGTGTTGACTATCTGGAGTATTTGCAAATTAAATCTGTTGCTTTGCGTCAGCTGTATGGAATTCAAATCAAATAAAAAATAAATGTCCAAAACACATAAATGTTTTAGATATAATATTTCGGGTTGGTTAATGTGTCTGTCTGTTTTTGAACTTCGTAAATTAATTTTAATTTATAAATAATTTTTTTAATTTAAAATAAATTTAAATAAATATAAACTTAACAATTAAATGACACGTGATGACTCCCGTGCCTTAGTTGTTAAGTCGTCTATCTTTCCGTCTCTATTCTGACACGGAGGTTGATGATTCGATTCCCGTTGATGCCAGGATTTTTTTTAAAAGGCTATGACTTTCATTAAAACCTTGTTTAACACCTTTCTGGTTGATTGATAAACACGCCAGGCTTTATTGTATATAACAAAAGTGTGATATGATGCAATAAAACAATTTACTTTTAATTGTAGAAAACTATTTTAATTAACAAATTATTTGTGGTTTAATTCAAGTTTTGCCGAAACATAATAAAGCTACCTACACGTATTTTTTTATTTAAAAAATACAAGCTGAACATCTATTTAGCATTTTTATTTTATCTACCTTATTTTTTTTTATCAAGTTTCATCATTAAGTATTAAACGTTTAATATAAAATAATAAATAGGTTAATAATAAAAAACAATAAAAACAAAAGGTCACAATATTGTTTTAATTAAATATATCAGTAGGTCATTTCAAACTATTTTAAATATGTCAATTATAAACAAAACCAAAAATATATATTTAAAAACTATGAAAGCATGTTTAAATTCAAATGTATGTCCGTTGTGGAGTATTATTGTTGAATTTTTAATATAAATATTGTTTGTATTTTTTTTTAAATACTATTGGGATTTTTTTCTACAATACATACTATAGCTGTACCATCATAAAACGTATTTAATTTTCAGAATGAAATTTTTCACATAATGTGTATTGAGATAAAGCGAAATAATTTTTATTTTACATATTAGTATAGGTATACGAAAGTGTGTTAGGAATTGAAACGTATTGTTAAACACATTAATAACAATAAAATAAGCTATTTATTAAAAACATTCATGATTCGTCAATTTCTTGATAAACTAGAAAAATAAATAACGAAATCTCTGTAAAATATATTTGAGACACTTATGTTGGCCCTATCTCAGTTAGGTCCTTTTGGAAAAGGAGGACGAACAAAAAAAAATCAGCCGTAGAAGGAATTCCAGGATGACAATTCGAAGAATTCTGAATAAGATTACGTAACCGTTTCTTTGGTCGATTTTACCTGAATTTCAAATGCGTTGAAAGAACTTTTTATGTCCTGCAAGTTTGTTTCAAGATTTATTGCACACGTAAGTAGTGCAAATTTTTATGTGTTTGTAAAAAGTTGACACTCTTTCATCTTCTGATTTATTACAACTGTAAAGGTTTAATCATTTTTTTTATTTCAGATTTCGATTATAGTTGGAAATTATTCAAATCAAACTGAAATATTTGGAACATTATTAGTTTGAATTATTCGATATGATTTGAGACAAGATTAATTTTGGTAATTTAAAAAAAATACGTGTACATTGTTTATATTTTTTATATCTTTAATATAGTTTAATTTTCATTACAATTTGCAAAGGAGGTCGATAATTTTATAAAAAGTTAGAGGAAAACTGATTTATTTCCTTGTATTTAAGGGGTGTGTATATTATTTAATATTAATGTTCAATTAATAATTTTAAATACATTTGATCAGTGAAAAAAAAAACATCTTAGCTAGCATAAAATATTTTACTAAATGTTTTTTTACTATAAGAAAAACCAAAATCATCACACCAATACCTGATTTTTATTTGTGTGTCAGTTTTTTATCTTTTTGTGTTTATTTTAGTGTTGTTCGGTCTAAGTTATTATGAATACTATATTTGCAAAATTTCTCTTCGTTTAACTTTAAAGTAAAATCATTTTTTTTTCTAATTAATTGAATATAAAAATGTTATTTTGTAATGAAATTTATAAAATATTAGGTTATGTAGAACAACTTGTAATAAATTATAAAATACATTAATTATAATTATATATTTCATTACATATTATTGTATTATACTTACAATATTCAAAGCAGTGATTATCCCATTTGGGAGGTTTCTGGATTATTTTCACAAAAAACATCTTTAACAAAACCACGTTAACGAACAATAATAGTGATTTATGTGTTCATATTCCACGTATGACTTACAGAATACACTTGACAACTGTAACTGTCCTTAAAAATAGTATGAATTGGGTTTAAATTGACGATAAACACAAAACAAATTGATATAAATGGCTCCTCCATTTTAAAAAAATCATATCAGTCTTAGAAACATTCTTTAATTTATAAACTAAACTTATAAACTAAATTAATTTTACAATAGTCTTCGCACTTCTTTTTAATATTATTATTTAAATAAATACGCAATACGATTATTTAAAAAAAAAGAGTAAATAAATAAGTTTAAATGTCGAATATGTATCACCGATTTCCCGCGAAATAAAAAAGTTTGTGATGTCGAAATTAAAGCAGCTTGTTTAAAAGACAAAAAAAAAACAAACAAATCACAGCTCGATTTGATTCCCGAAAAGAAAACAATAAAATAAAGACCGGTTAATATCACCACACGTTATTTTTGGCCCACCATCGCCAAGGACGTGAATTTACGCACTCATTTTTAGACACTTTTTCGAAAAGGTAACAAACATTTTGTTGACATTCGATCTTATTTGACATTTTGACGTTTAATTTGAAATAAGAACAGTAATAATAAGAACACGTGATATTTGATTTAAGTTGTTCGCGCGTCTTGCACACGCCGTTGTATTTTGACATATGAAAATGAGACACGTTTATTTTATTTTCGGAGTTGTTTCTTGCGAGATTATTTTTTTTTATATTATGGCTCCTCGAGCGCTATTGCCCCTGGTGGGAAATGGAATAATGGAAACGGAGAACTAATCTATTCGCTTTGAAAGTTCGCGCCGTGAGCTGCGTTCGTTTAGGCGTCCGTTCAGGCTTTGTACTAGCTGTCAAATCTACGTTCCGTCATAGCGAGCGAAGCGCCAATCACGAACTAGCACACACATACACACAAAGGCGCACGTGTATGCAGTTCTATACAAAACTTATGCACGCTATTAGCTGGCGAACGAGTCAATTCAATGGATGTGTAAAATAAAGCACTTTGTAGTAAAGTAAATTGTTACAAAAGTATTATTTTATCAAAAATTATTCAATATCGAATAGAAACTATCTATTATAGTAATTTTAAATACACATTTTTTTTCTTTATTGCTATTATTGCTTTATTAGTACTTTCATTTAGTGCAATTATTGTTATTAAAAACATGTATTTCATTACAAACAAAAACTTTATGATTGTAATTTTGTATGAATTGTGTAAATGTTTTATCGTTTTAATTTTTGTAATCTTATTTTTTTATATTAACGCACATTAAAAAAAGCATAATTAAAATTTTATAACTATTTTATCGTTGAACTCTGGTATAAATTTTATAAATAAATCAATTGATCTATATAAAATACTGTTCGTTTTGTTTTTTTATTCAACCAGTAGAAAAAATATTTTATTTAGTTTTTAGATCATAAAAGTTTTTTAAAAAATAATTATTAAAGTTAATATTTCATCAAATTATTTCTACTGAGAGAGACAATTACCAAAAAAAAGAAAAAAAAACACTTACAATGAAGATTTTTTAATTTTGAGTGGTCTATTTTTTTTTAATGATTGATATAGAAAGGAAAGTTTTCTTGTGAAAATTATTAAAAAAAAATCTTTAGTAGAAAATTCGCAAAAATGTTTGTTAATTTTCCTACGATAAATCGCTTCATAAATTCAGTTCTCTTAATGTTTTAGAACATTTCTTTTTTTTATTGATGATGTCTGCATTCCTTCCTGAACGTATTAAACAACAGAAAAATTGTGTGTTACGAAAAAAATGTCATTGATGTTTAAATATATTTTTAAATTGATAAATGAAACTACGTTCACTTTTTATGATGTGGTATGTTTTATATATCATTAGCGGAATGTTTTTTTTACTTTGAATATAGTCCATATGAAAAGTGATGTTAATACAAACTGAATACACACAATTTGTGCCCAACACATTGAAGTGTGTTTTTGAAGCTGAAAATTCTATTTTAAATTATTTCAGTCTGAGAATTTCTATAAAGTGTTGTTTTTATCCTTTAACATTTTTTATTACATACCATACAAGTATCTAAAACACAAATATTGTAAATAAAATAATAATGAAGACAAAAAAGAGTACGTTTGAAGGATTCTTTAATTAAATTCTATATATTAAACAAGTTATATAAAATATTTCTATTAATATATTTTTTATTATAATAGATGACAGTTTTATTTTTAGTTTCGGTGCTTTGGAATCGAATTCTCAGAATAATTCATAAAAAATAATATTTATATTCCTTTGAAATAAATACATTTTCATAAGTACACGTTTTTATATTTGTTTTCTTTCTTTTTCTCTACTTAAAAAATATAAATAAATAAAACTTTCTTCATCTTTGATTCCAATATTTCCAAAACGATTGTGTGGTTGGTTGGAAAAGATGGCTAGTTTGCAATAAATATTATACACAATGAAAAATAATTAATACAATTCGTTAATCTTTCAATCAAACGTTTTGATTATTACATTTTATATATATTATGTGACAAATATTGCGCTGTATTAAAAAAATACATTTAAGTATCGGAAAATGGTATATATTTTTTTTCAATATATTATTATCGATATGATATTTTTTCAATGTATTCAAGTAATTTTACACATTGAAAATTTGTTATACATTATATTGTATTTTAGTAATTTGGGTATTTTTTATTTTAAGTCAGAAAAAAATAAGTTTTCGGAAAATATTTGTTTTTGTCAGAGATATTCAGGATTAATGTGAATATTTCATAATATGAAAAAAAACTTGGCTTATGCAATTCCTTTATTTATTTTTTTTTGCATCAGCAAATACACAACTCTTGCATATTATTAACCCCCTAAATACGCGTATATAAAAATTAAAATGTACTATTTAATATTCCAAAGGGCAATGCATGTCTTTGGAAACAATCGTCTCGTTCTGCCCCTTCAAAACAAATTGCGATCAGTTCGAATGACCCTTATGGTAAAGGACTTAAGGATCATTTTTTTGTGAAAAGTGGCACGGAGTAGAGTAGATGGATGATTCATATTATGCAATGTAACAATGAATATTAAAATGAAGGGCCATTATGATGATTATAATGGAGCCAGCGTTTATTTATGTGCACCGGTGTTAAAGGGTTCTCAAACATTAGGTATATTGAAAATACCCTTTGATTAGATCAAACAAATATTGGAGATTGTGTGGGAGTTGACTGAGGAAAGAATGTGTGGAGATTATTAGAGAAAATTTAATTGAGAAAAAATATTTATATAGGGTCTTTCAAATTGAACGGTTTTTTTAATTCTTGAATAAAACACACAATTTGCTTTGATTTAAATTTTTTTTTATTGGTAATTGAAGTATAAAGTATAATGTATGCCATTTAAACACAATAAAGAATATCCACAAAATGTCCACCTCTTACAGCTCCACAGATTTCCACTCTTTTGTCAGAATTAAATTTTCGATGACATTTTAGCATAATTGCGGTTCTAACTCACCAATGACACAAATCATTTCGTCCTTCAGCTAAGGAATTGATTGGGGGTCATTCTTATAGACCTGGATTTTCACGTAACCCCAGAGAAAATGGTCCAACGGTGTCAGATCACATGATCTTGGTGGCCAATTAACATCACCGTTTCCGGAGATTACAATAGATACAAAAGCTCTCAATTTGAACGCGTTGTTATATTATATACGACTCAATTTTTATAAATGCCATACATTACACTTCTCAAATATTACAAGACCCAGGCAAGTTCGCGACGCTATCTGTGTTTTATTAAAGAATAAAAAAAACCGCTCAATTTGAAAGACCCTGTAACATACTCGTATAATAAAGTATATGGAATTCAATGAAACAAATGTTGAATGCATGGCTAGAAATATATTGCTTTTTACTATATTTTTGTTGTAAACAGAACAATTTAGAGGGGTTACTACTATGTGACAATCTCATCCAAGCAACCAGAGAGGTATTTAACAAACTTTAAGTGAAAACCAGACTGAGACTGAATTTATTTTTTTATGCTTCAAAGTGTTTGAGATATGGGTGGCGTATCCAGTTTTAGGAAACACTTAAATACAACCCTTTTTGGAAGTTTGTTAAAAAAATTATCATAGTATATGAACACTATACACATACATTACATACACTTCACCTAAAGTTGAATATATAACTATCACATATCGGAAGATCTATCAAGGTTGCTCTGTAGTTTGTCTTCCCTTGGTAAGTTTCCTGTGGTGTTTTTATCAAATATTTTTATATGTTCTTACCAAATATGTTCTTATTAAATATGTACATAGAAGTCTGATAAAAAAACAACGTACAATTCTAAAAATAATTGAGAATTATGAAGATCAAAAAAATATGTATGAAAAATATATTAAAAATTCTTATGTTTTGGAATTCTTTTCAGAAGGTCATTGGTTTAAATCTCGCGCGGTGGTTCGAATAATATACGCTTTTGTCGCCCAGTATTCGGTGTTATTAAAATTTATTTTGATATCATCATATTTATTTTTTACAAAAAATCATCATTCAGTATAATTAATTTTACAATGTTACAAAACGATAACAATACATTAACTAATAAAATCGTGACCTAGTTGATATAAATCTTGTCTACTAACTGTTCTGGGTTCAATTTCCAGGTTGAAGATTCAATTTTCGTTGGAACCCAGATTTTTTTAAAAGGGTTCCACTCTGATTTTACCTTAAGGCCTTTTCAAAATATTTCATGTTGATTTGAAAAGATTGCCATATGGTAATACACCTCCCGACAGGTTTTATTATTTTAAAAAGGCATAATGCAATACAATACAATTCCATGATAAGAAATACGTTTTTCATACATTTACGTGTTTTAATACTTCTTGTTATGTATATTACAAAGTTCTTGCTCAATATTTATAATATGAAATTGATACGCAAAGATACATACTTTATTTATACGTTACCGTGTATCTAGCCGAGCAAGCATTATAAATTATCATTAATGTGATTGTAATAATTGGAAAATTAATGTTTTTGCCCAAGATATTTCACGGTCTATGATTCTTTGGATTTCTTGTAGTTTTGTTTCATTATATTGTAATAGCTAAAGAAAGCGTTTATTGTGAATGAATTACAAATTTATTTTATCATACTTTACACATAAAATATGAAAGAATTAACCCATTTACTAAAAAATAGGTCGTAATAAATAAAATTTGGTTCAAGCTGTAATATTTCTATCTTTAATGGATAGTTTCTGTCTTTAATGTATTTTCTGCAATTTATGTGTGTTTTGAAATGTATTTAAATATATTATGTACAAACTATGTTGCTATCAATAAACCTATATTTATTTATTTATTTAAAATTTAGATTCGTCCAATTGTCAAAGAACTCAAAGATATACCCGTTCTGAAATATAAAAAATATTTTCAATACAAAAATATTAATATCTTTGAAAGAAGGACCGCTGCGGCTTAGTTGAAACCTATTTTCCTACTACGGGGTTGTCAGTTCAATTCCTGTTGGTACCAAGGGTTCCAGTCTGGTTTTCACCTACCCATTTTCTGGTTGATTGGACAATATTTCCACGTGGTATGATCGCCACTAGGTTGTGCTTTATTTAACGAAAGTGTAAAACGGTTTAATTTGCGTCTTTTTTAATTACGTAAATCTAAAATATTTTTATATCTCCGTATTAATAATACTAAACATTAATTTATTAAGATTGCTATAGTTATTGGATCGATGTTTGAGAACTAAATTTTAGTGAATTTTAATGTCAAATACGCTAAAAATAAACGACAAAATAAGTTTGTAAGATTTATATAATAACAATATAAATAAAATATTTTATATATTATTTATTGTTAAGACATTACCATTGCGGAGGTTTAAATACATTGTATTAACATTGTTTAAATATATTGTATCAACATTAGCATTAACATTGTGGAGATTTAAATACATTGTTTGATAAAACAAATTACAATAAAATATTTAACATGTATTTTCATAAAATTTGCCATCGCAAAATTCATTTTTATCATCCTGAATTTTCATATAGCTGAGAAAATTATATATTTTAACCATCGCTGATCATCGCAATATTTCTTCTCGTAACAAAACAAGGGGGTAAGAATGAACCGCGACGGTTTACACCCCATACAAACTTCTCTAAAGGGTGAATGTAGTTTTTCAAAATGTTACAGTGAAAGAAAACTCGTCTGAGCGCCATTTACATATGGATAATACAACGGACATTGCTGTAAAAGCGTACTTAGTTGTAGATTTTACCATCTGAAAAAGCGTATCTAATCGTTTATTCAAAGGTATAATTGATTCGGTACTCAGGCAGTTGGTTTATTTTAATTGAAATGTCATACTGGAAAATATAATTTATTTTTATCGAGTAAATTAAATAACTGTTTGGTGGTCCATGAAGACCGTATTCAAACTGATAATGTTTGTTATGTTTATCTGATTCAAAACATTGTGCCAAAATAAATTAATTTTATAACTAATCAGAGACTTTTTAGGAAGGAAAATTCCTCCTTTAATAACTAAAGTCAATCAACATATGAAATCTTACCTTCTTCTCAGCGACATGTCAGGTCTCCTCAACGTTGACTATCACCTGAGAGTAGGCATCTTTGTCCCCGGCAGCTCGACAAAGATCTTTAACGCTCCTTATACCAGTCCAATCACGTATATTACGGAGCCAGGAGATTTGCCTCCTGCCAACACCTCTTCGACCCTCAATTTTGCCTTGGATGATCAGGTGCAGTAATTTGTACTTTGTTCCTCTAAGTACATGACACAAATAGGACACCTTTCGGATTTTAATATTAGTCAGCAACTCTCTATTAACTTTGGCTCTTTGAAGAACCCTTGTGTTTCTGACCATATCCGTCCAGGGTATCCGTAGCATTCTCTGGTACATCCACATTTCGAATGCTTCAAGTCGGTGCATACTATCAACTTTGAGGGTTCATGATTCCACTCCATGCAATAACACTGACCAAACGTAGCATTTGATTACCATATGAAATACTAAAATAAATTAAGGATCATTGATTAGTCAATTAGACATATTTATTTTAAGTAGTATTAAAGTTCATAGTTTTATATAAATAGTGCAGACAATTTAAACATTTTCGATCATTGAATAATAACGTTATTCGTAACATCAGAGAAAACTTTATTTATATAAGTTAGAAACATAGAAAGGCACTTTTTTGACATCAATAGTAGATATGTTAAGTAATTTTTTTCAACATCAATATGTTTTTAAAAAAAGATATTTGTATTAATTTTGATAAATCAGAATTTTCTTAGTAAAAAAAACTTGCAGTAAAAATCAACCATAATTTATAAAAAAAATGGGAGATGCAATCTATACTATATCGACTGGCATCAGATATTTTTCGTAAATCAAGAATATTGAGGTTCTACTAAATTATAGAAAAACGGATGTTCTTTTAAAAATAACAATGTATAACAAGCGTACCAATAAAAGGATAACAAAAAAATAACAAATTATCGATCATGTTGGAAAAATGTATCGATCCCTTCCTCAATTAAATTCTATAAAAGGCTAAAAAGAATCTAATATATATTACAAAATAATTATACACCTTCGGCCAAATACCGTTGAGGTTTAGAGATAGTCAGAAATAGGGTTGAAAAGGATAAAAGCTAAAAAAAGGGATGGAACGAATAGATTTGAGTTAAAGGCCTCGCTTTAAATTGAGTCGACGTCCGGACACGTCAGGTAAGGTGAAATTTATTGTTTTTCAAAATGTAACATAATAATTAGAAATAATTAAAATATTTCCATTTTTTTTTCAAAAAGGACGAAGGCCGCCTACTGAGGTCCCGGCTCATATATTATGAAAAACGTTGGTTTATATCTTGAGATGAATTATTTTCATTCAATACAAATAGTGTATATACATATATGCATTTACGTATTATATATTTTCTTTGTAAACTCATGATTTCCTTTTTTGTACATATAAAGGTTTTGATCATATTTGTAGATAGCATATGTATGCGAATTTTGTTATGAAGAAAATTTAAAACCGTTTAAAAAACCCCTTGGATTCTAAGACATTTTTTAAATTAAATTACTAACCAATTAATCAACTATATTAGAGAACTAATTATTTTTAAGTTGCCTACGTAATTGATAAATAAATAACATTTGTTAAACCATATAAATTCGTGTAATTTTGATTGACTGGAAGAAATTGTTTTAAAGCAATAAATTTCCTAGTATTCGCATGAGTGTTGAATAAATAAATAAAGTGTACGGCACCGGTACAAAGAACTGTATCATAGGTGAATGGCTGCTGCGTTATATTACTTGGAGAATTCCGCTTACATTCAGAGGTATAGATCGGTGAAAAGGTAGCAGGGTAAAGAGATTCTTCTTATGCAGGTATTAGATGATCGCAAGTAAAACACAGTAGGTACAGTGAACTGAGAAGTGATTTTATTTGGTGTTGACCCTTCTTATGAACGGCCGATCGTTCATCGTAATGCATGCGCTCACACCTCGCAAAATACCACAATTTTCGGGAGTTTTGCGCACAAGCAGAGGCGGGCCGGCCAGCGATATAGTTTCTCGACGACTGTCCATAAGTCTCATTTCCGTTGCGGTCGCGACGCTGCGCGGACCCCAACAAACATATATTTTACATACAAATACCAAATAACATCAAGAATTTACATATCACATTACTGATCAAATATCAAAGAAATACACATACAATATTGTTACAAATAAGATATATGTTCCGGGTGACGCATACGCCTGATACATAAATGTTTAAAAAATATAATTTTTTTAATGATATGTTTAGTTTCACAGACATATCATTAGGACAGACAGATCAATAGGGCTGATGACTCACCAGTTCGAACCTTACCATAAGCTACTTGATCTTTGAAAGCACATACATTTTGATTATTTATCTGTTTTTATTTTAATTTATTTAGGTACAATCACATTGCATTACACTTCTGTTATATATAGTATATAACCTGGTTGGTGTGTTATCATATGGCAATCTTTTGCAACCAATTACAAATATATTAACGATGTCTTAAGTAAAAACTTGACTGGAGCCGTTATTAAAATGAATTGGGTACAAATAGGAATCAAAACCGCAACCTTCGTGTCGGATAACAAGCGTCTTAACAACTACGGAGAACGTCAATAGGTTGAAAATAGTAAAAGTGTATTATACTTCCAGGGTGAAAAATATTAATTTTGGTCTTTATTGGTAAATAACCAATATTAGATAGGTAAACAAAAATATATTGATCCGCCATTTTGTTCAAGCATTTTCGCTTACAAATGCGCAATAGGCGTTAAAAGATTAAATTGAATTTGTTCGCGTAAACAATATTTATGTTCTTCTATTGATCAAATAATCCCCCGAGAATTAAGATTCACGTCTTGATTCGCAAGTAACAGACGTTTAGGAAATGAGCTTCAACATGAATCGGATTGGGGGTGGATTCTCGACCAATGGCAGTATCAGGAGATGAGAAAACGAGAGGGAGTCGCAGAATCAATTATTTCAACTGCTATGACTTTTCAATTAGGATTCACTAAAGCGTGTATAACTTTTTCGATGCAGCTGCGATCCTGATACAGAATTCTATTAGAATATCAGAAAATTGAGGAAATATTAGTTTAAGATTCAAAGGAAATATATATAGAATTATTTAACTTTGATATTCAAATGAATCAAATACAGTTAAGCATTAAAAGTTCGTCAGCTGAATAAATCAACTATTTCAAATAAGAGTTAAAATGGCTGCAGATTTCAAACTACCCCCATAAACTAAGTCATTTTGATATTTGCCCATATATCCTAGTGAGGTAGTTCTATGTTTTTAATGTCTTGATTTTAACCCTTGCCGATCTGTGAACGGACAAGAGTGACCAAGACGTATATTTTATTTAATTTCTCGAAATATACTGCTTGCAGGGTCTTCATACTTTATGTATTTCTCATCGAAACCTCTATGATTTGAATGATGTCATTACGAAATAAAATCATTAATAAATATCAACAGAAATGAATAATTTTAAATCGAGAATTGACGAAATGTCAAAACACTCCGTATGACTCATTCTTTTTTGACAGTTAATATTTTACGAGTACATTCGTTCCAGGGATTGGTTACCAGTTTTATCAAACACCTGTGTGTTTAGTACATAGAATAGAAACAAAAGTTATTTCGTGTCCCAATTGCGATAGACTTTCTCCACAGGATTAAATTTTGATTTTATGATATGTTTGTCCTATTTTCAAATTTTTACCTATTTTCAAAGTGTTTATATTTTCCAAATGGCATATTTTATTGATTTGAATTTCGTGTTTGTTTTTATATGATTATTTTTGAATTTATATATTCATTTTATATTTTGTTAATATGTTAATTATTGTCTGAATTCGAATTATATTTTTATTGCCAAAAAATACACGCTACATTTTATTGTATAATTTTATGTTTTTTTTTTAAAAGGCTGGATACCTCTTTTCAGTCATGCGCATTCTGAACGTTGCGCAGACCGAATGACGCAGTGGAAATATGATAATCTTATAGAAATGTCACCTCTATGTTTGAACTCTTATTTTATCATTTCTTACACTTATTTTATATTATTCGACATTTTATTACATAATAAAATGATGTTTATAGCTAATTACAACAAAAAAACTAATAGATTTTGCATAATTTCAATTTAAAACATACATGTTTACTGTACCCTCAGTGTCCAACACCGTTACTGGCGTAATTTTTTAGCACAGTAAGGGAAGTGTTAATGTCCCTTTAAGTAGTTAGTTTCCTTAAAAAAACATTTTTTTAAATCCTAAATATACCATTATCCAGCTGATATAAGAGAATATTACTTAAAGCACTTTTTTAGTTCTGAATTAAATATTAATATTATTATGTAAACAAGTTTTTTTAACCTTTAAAACATTGAATTAAAATAAATAATAGGGAGAGAAGTTTTGCATTTATTATTTACCCAGTTTTGCAATTATTAGTATGTGTATATATTCTGAAGACGTGAAACAATAAAACAATTTTTTATCTAATATTTAAAACAAAACGACTTTTTCTTATTAAAAAAAATAAGGTAATATAATTTCAAAAATAATTTCTGAAAAAGGATACACTTTTAAGACCCTAACTAATTGAAATATCTTTATTAAAGTTGTGATGGCCTTATAAAAGGAAGGCAAAGCCAATGAGATTCGTTGTTCTTGGCAGGTCCGCTCCGCTAATGACACTGAAAAATCACTATATTATTTCGGGACCGGATAAAAACACAGACCATGGAATATAAAAAAAACAGTGGCTGCACAAACGAGTATTAAAGAGACCGAAAAATGAAGATACCCATTTTTTAAACATAATTTCTTGAATATTTTAAATTTTATTAAGAAATAAACAAGGTAACCATACACTTTATAATCAATTCAAAGTAAATAATTAAAGAAAATTCAAAACCCCATTTATAATCTGTGTGATTAAAATTATTGTTATACCACTTAAGGAGAGTTTTCTCTCATAACGGCGTTATACAAATTGTCCTTTTATTATTATAGCTTGATAAGAAAAAAAGATGTTATAGTAAACGGTCATATGATAAGAAAATGAGATGTTATGGTAATCGGCCATATGATAAGAAAATAAGATGTTATGGTAATCGGTCTTACACATATGATGAGAATAAATGTCCCGAGAATTATGAATCGAACATACAGGTCAGAAGTACGTTATGCAACGTATAAAGAACAGTCTGGTTAACACTCAGGGCCTATAAAAACATCTTTCTGGTTGGTTGGAAGAGACTGCAACATGGCAATAAACTCGCCAGGTTAAAAAAAAATATTGTAGGATAAACATAAATAGATTTTAAAATCAAGAATTGTTGAAACTGTGACGAATTTTTAGTAGGTTATGTATCAAAAGATGAATTAATGCAAATGAGAGAAAAAGTATGTAGTCATTTGTATTATTTGCATAAACTGCAAATGACACAAAATTATTACACGAAGTGAAAAAAATTGCTCGAGCAATATTTATGTGAATTTATTCCTTTTAAAATCCAAATTTACGGACAATCAAATGGACAGCTGCCACTGGCCCTTCAGCTACAGCTTTCCATTTGTACATATCTATCTAAAAAAGTGGACAAAAAATATCCAGTCATAATGGCTCTATTCCTTTGTCTGCACCGAGTCGGGGGTTGAGCATAATTTTCGCCTCCCCTGCTTCTGACAGGGATGGCAGGTTTTGGGGAAATTACCCAATCCGTTTGCGTCAAAAAAATAACCGTCAGACACAAGTCAAAAGCTTTTTTTTTGTTCTTTTCAGCTTTTTCGATATTATTCAGAGCTCACTGAAGAAGGGGCATGTAGAGATTTGTACGGGAGCAGGTAGAAAAATAAAATGTAGGAGGAAGATCAAGTAAAGAATGTAAACTAAAAATACAGATATTTCATTTTAATACGTTTTTGATAGTTAACTTGTGTTGCTTAAAAAAATATTCTATAAATATTATATTTAAAAATGAAGTTCTTTATTTAGTTTAAAAAAATATCAATTTAGTTTTTGAATTTTAATTAAGTAAAGCCAAAAAGATAAAAATAATATTGGACAAACTTGGTTATTATATCAGAAATCTAAATAAATCTCAAAAATAAAATTTAACTAAGTTACTTATCAGTTAAGATAAAGGTAGATATGTTTTAGACAAAATTTCTAAATTAACAATTAAAGTAGTTGACATTAGTTTAAATACTCTACAAAAAGTTAATTCAATAAACACATCATTAAGTTATTATTTTTAAGACATGAATGTGAAAATAAACAATTTTATATCAAATAAATCACTTTCGGAGTATAGTGTATACAAATACTTTGGTTTCATATTCATTTACTTACATTATACCCCCTACAACATACATGAACTAATGTTTCGGATATATTAAAAGATTTAAGCGTCTTTAAGAAGAGTCTGCTTTATCAATAGCGCTACATAAATTGTTATTTTATTATAGCTTAAATAGAACATTGTCTTCGGTCCATTTATGTAAAGAACCTCTGGAGGAGGCATGGAACTTGCAGTTAGGCATTGCACTTGTTGACAATGCTACCACGCATGTGAAGAGATAACAAACAACATTCGCACAAATATAGCGCGTGTTAGTATTGCTACCAGACGAGTTATTTAACAAGACCTGGATATTTTTTTAAATTTCTTGGTTGTGGATACCATTGGAAATCAAATCCGTAAGTTCTGAGTGAAATTCAAATGTCTTACCAACTACGCCACGGAGGTCTGATATAAAAAACTTATTGAGAAAATATTATTAAGTATATTAATAAATAACAAGAAAATTTTCTTTCAGCAGAACACAACTAGCGGCGATACGTAAAGAAACCACAAATTATAATAGAAATATATTTTTTGGATTCGTTCACTAAATAATTGGTAGGACGAGAGTGAATCATTATTTTGGCCACTATTTGCCATTTCCGATCATAATTCACTGTCCCTTCCTGGATGTAGTCAGCTTTATGATATTAAAATTTAATAAATATGCATGATTCTTAACTTTTTTAGATTAATTAGATAAAATGATTTTTTCATCGATAATTCAGCATGTGGGATTTCAAATATAGTTTTTTTTTTTAAATTTGATCGAATAGAAGAATCACGAAAAATAACTGATTGTTATTTGTTTTATCAAAAACTGTTTATTCTACTTTTTGTAATGGTATAAACATCTTTCATTTCAAGGCTTTCACCTCATCATCAGGGAGCACAAGCAAGACTGAATTCGAACTGGTACCGACATACACACTTCTAACGGTAAACATTCGGATTGGGGACTGTGGGTGGAGGGAGGGAAGAGACAACCTCAGCAATTGTGCTCCCCAGATGATGAGGTGAAAGCCTTGACACCGGTAAGGTTATACCGTTACAAAAAGTAGAACAAACAATGTTTGATAAAACAAATTACAATGTCTTGAAACTTCCATAATACTAATGCCTAAACTATACATCATTTATAGAAATAACTAAGTAATTTTACGTCAGTTGGGTACATTCATAAACGGAAAACTTACTTGCACAATTTTTTTTAATGCAAATAATTTTGCACAGTAATACACCGTATTATGCAGACATACAATAGTTAAAGATTACAATTTAAACATATTACCCCGTCCTTTACGGGTAAGGCAGATACGATAGATCTCCATACTTAGCACACAACTAATGCACAATCTTCCATTATTCATACTTCGCACTTTACTTTCTTTAAAAACTTGGTCCACTTGATCTAGTCACGTTTTATTCAGGGTGCTCTTCCACGCACACCTTGCACTTCGGATTTAAATATTTGCATAATCATTTTTCGTCATTCATTATCTCTACATGACCAAATCACCATAAAGTTCCTTTCTTCGTGTTACTTAAATCACTCATTTTACCCATGTTCTCATTTCTAATGTATTCAACCTTCTTTCATATAGTGACACACCGCATTTTTTTCTTATTACTCGCATCTCCACAGCATAACTCTTACTCACTTTAAATTTTATTATACCACTTAATAACACACTCTCGGTTGAATTGAAAATTTTCATTAGGTCATTCATATGGTTGATTTAAATCACTCACAAATGAGTTATTTGAACATATTAAAGACTGTGACTGGGAGACTTTGAATACTATTTTCAGCTCTTCAAGTCTAAAACCATTGAAGTAGGTATAAAATCTTGTCTTTGCACGTGTTTGAAGTACTGCCTCACACATGAAGAGACAACAGTAGTAGTATATTTGAAAAAGTTATGTATGTACCATATTAAGTTATGTACCATAAGAAGTCGAACCCGAAACTCTCGGATGAAAGTCAATCCTAATACTTAGTAGACGACAGAGGTCATCTTGTTTAAATATTTATTTTCAATAATAATATTCAAGAGTGATTTCACTAATAACATTACAATGTAACCATGTTACTTACAGTTAAGGCGTTTACCTGTGAAGGATTTAAGACATTGTGGTCGTCGTTGCTGGGCCTCGCATTCGAGAATCCCTTCGCCACTCCAACGTCAGTCTTGAACCGTTCTCCCACGTCGATCGTGTGATCTTCTGTGAGAGAACAGCCCGATCCTGGACGCGCACTCCCTCCCGTAAATGCTACAGACATATGGATCCTGCTGAGCCGCCTGGCCATGTTGACGCATGTTCGCAGCGCGCACACATCTAGCCGCTGAGACGCCATCAGCCCGAGAACATACGGCTCTCCATCCCTCACGGTCCCGAGCTACCTGTGCCCAGTCCTCAGGCACCCTGCACAAAGTAAGCGACTCTCGCAGACTGTCCTTATAGCCCACCAACTCTTCGCTTGCCCACCACTTCCCCGTACATGACGCATTTTGGGAGTCTGTGATTGCTCATGCGTATCACACGCCCAGTCCACCGCAATTTCGCCTTTACAACCATATCCTCTACAAGTTTACAGTTGGAGCGTTGCAGGACCGAAACATTTGTGACATGATCACTCCAGTGGATCCGAAGAATTCGACGAAGCAAACGCTGGTGGAACATTGCGAGGCTTTGAGTGTGCGTTCTATAAGGAACCCAAAGTAAGGCATTGTAATTGTTTAGTAAAAAAAACTGTTTCTTTGGTTTTCATTAACGATTTTAAGGTTTTTATCTCATCATCAGGGATATAACTTATTTTAAAATAATAAAAATCAATTGACAATGTAGAATTTCTATTAGTTCTAGTATAATAGAAGTAATGAAAGGATAATCTATGTAGCACTATTTAGAGAGTAAACCCTCATCAAGTGCGCTCTAACTCATGATTCTTTAGTTTTTTCAAGCTTATTACCACTTCTGCTGAAAATAAAATAAGAAAATTTAATTTTGTGTAAGTCTCTTTGGAATTCTTATTACATAATGAGCTACAATACAATTAATGAGCATTTAAATTAATAATGTTGATTTATAAATTTTTCTACGAAAACGAATATTTAAAGATAAGACTGGTGTATGCGTGTTGAAAAAAAATATGGCATAAAAAGTTTTTTCGACAAATATCAGCGACAAGGTGAGTTTTGTTATATTTTAACATCATTCGAAGCGAGGAAAAGCGAATTGAAATGAGGGTAATACAAGCGAAATGGTGTACGCCACGATTTATTATCGCTAGGCACGGAATCTTTTTTGAACATAATTAAAATCAGCTGCAAAACAACAGATACCGTTTGAAACAAAAAAAAATGTCAACGTTCTTTTAAAGCTTTTCCTTAGCTTTATTTGAAAGACGTTTCAGTTTTTAACTCGCCGTGTTTTTTTCGTTTATTTAACCTTATTTTGAATTATTATAAGTTTACGACAAATACATCCTATGTCCATTTATATAACTTTATTTTTGATGACTTTTGCACCCTATCTTGATAGTTCGATTTCCGTTGAAACCCAGTTAAAAAAAAATCATTTTCATTGTTCATTAAGCTTTCATAAACATTTTTCTACATATACTGTGTACAAAGACAGTGCTGTACATGATTCGCTCGGGTGCTATTATAGCTGACAGACGGGATTCGTTTATTAGTAGTAAGATCGAGTCCCGAGTAGGAACCCATTTATATCGCTCTTGTATTTTCACTTTTGTTGTCTATGGTACAACCTGGCAACTTCGTTTTCATATGGCAAAATCTTTCAATCAACCAGATTATATATTTATTTATTGTTATACAATTAAAACCGCTTTCACTTAAGCTCTCTTAAATATTTTTCTACATGTAGTGTATACTAAAAACGTGTTATACATAATTCACTCGGGCGCTGTTATAGCTGCCAGACGTGATTTGTTTAATAGTGGTAGGATCGAGTTCCGTGCTGGAATCCATTTATATTCCTCTTGTATTGCACTTTTGCTGTCTATGGTACAAACTGGTGACTTTGTTTTCATATGGTAACATCTTTTAATCACGCAGATTACTTTTATACTAATTTATTGATATCCGATTTACTGCCTCATAACAACAATAATATAAAAAAAAGGAGTGAGTGCTTTGTACATAATAAAAGACAGGATATCATTAAAAAAACAATTGTAAGAAAAATAAATTCAAAAATTCGAAATACTGTTAAGAAAGAGTAAGAGAAGGCCTAAAACCAGTTTAAAAAAAATGTATACCAATTTGAATTGAACCCACAACCCTCGGTTTAGAAAACAAGTGTCTAATCAACTAGGTCACAGATGTCTTCACTATTAACAACCTTATGGAAGGTGCCTTTTCCTTTCCCCTTCTACCACCATTGATTTCCGAAGTATATATGCCCATGGAATTATCCTCTAACTATACTAATGCAATTGAATTTTCTCACAATTTTGAATATTTGTATAAGTTTGAAGATTCCAGGAATTTATTGTTCATAAGGTCACCCCTGATAATAACACATGTGATTATTTTTTATCCACATCCATATCTTTCAAACAGTTATCCATATCTTATAAACAGTTATCCACATCTTACAAACAGTTATCCATATCTTACGAACAGTTGTTCTCCATCTGAAAATTTCTTACCGTATCAAATAGTGTAATGCCAAATATTCTATGCATGCCACGCATTTCTACTGAATTTATTCGGCTCTTATCACCCAAGAGTTATCACAGCCTTTCAATGTACAGACTCGCTTTTATACATCAATGTTGGCACTAGCACACTACAGTGCTCAATCATTTTTGAAGATTTCGTGATTGATTTATTGGCCAAAACAGTGCATCATTGATCTTGTTATCTGCAGTGACACGCCTTTTACTGTGTTTTTCTATCTTACTATCTCTCAAAAACATACTTCCCAATACCAAAATTTGTCAAATTGCTCTAATAATGGCTGTTAATTGTTATAAATAAAACAAGAATGAAGCAATGGGAGATTTTAAACAACGTTTCACAAGTATGAAGAAAGTCAAGTATTTGGATCAAAGATTATTTAAACTAGATTACTATCATTATAAATTTGACACTAGAAGACTATGTATTTCTAGAATTCAAAAATTATAATGCGAACAATTTCAAAGTTTCACAAATGCTTCTTTCCATTTAGTTTTCTGACTAAGGCAAGATTCTGTCAAATTTGAAGTTTTTGAAGGCAACTTCTTTATATCCATGAAGTTTTAATGATAAAAAATATTACTTCTTTAAGAAGAATCGTTATTAGTGAGGTTACACTGCATTTTTATAAAAAATAATGTATTTTAATAATATGTAAGAAAGTCTAACGGAGTACGCGTACCTAAAGTTTCAAAGTCCTGAAACATTCCTTACTTTTTACTACTCCATTCATTGTAAAAGAAGCATCCAATAAAACTACCGTTAAAGTCTCACTCGATATCTTAACAATAAACGACAATAAACAGTTTAAGCTCGTAAATGTCCATAAAATTAGTGTATGGTTATTTATGATCTGTTATGGTAAATAAAACGTCAAATTAATAGAGTGTTAAGCACACATACGCCCCTGCTACGGCCAACCTGTGTTTTATAGCCTACGATGTCATTAAAACTCCCTATCAAGTGGTTAATATAAACATTTAGCTTCTCATTCTCACCCACGCCGGGTTCATTCTAGCGAGAGGGACGGAAATAATTTCATTGAATAAAATCGGACGCCTTCCTTGATATAAATTTCAACATCTGATTCTTAATGTCGTTTTGGAGTGATGACTCCTTGTTGATTTTATGAAGACATTTACGTTATTAGAACACTAACGAGGTTTTAATTCTACGATACAAATTTGTTTTGGGATAATATTTCTTGTTTATCGCATTAAATAGAGTGTTGAATGGGCAGTCGTAAATTTTATTACTGTTATTATTTTTTTGTTTTATTGCCTCCCTGCAGCACGAATGAAATCAAATGTTTTATACATTAAAAAATATATACCTTTGTTTTATGAATAAATTGAAAAAAAATTTTTAAACTTGTTTATTTTTTTAATATTAACTGTTAGACATACATAGTAAAATTATAAGTGATAAAGGATGGATGTGAATTTAAGCCTGATGTGTTAAGTAAGATAAATAAGAGTGTGTTGAGATGTTTTGGACATCTAGAACGAATGAATGAAGACTAAAAAAAAAGATATACAGTGCAGATGTGAGTCGAAGGCGTATGAGAGGAAGATCAAGGACAGTATGATTAGATTAAGTGGATGAAATTCTGAACGAAGAAAAAGTAGAAAGTCAGAGAAATCGTAGAGGTTGTGGGAATCTGAAAGAGGCTAAGAATGTACAATATGTCGAGTAACGAAATTATAGCGCTATGATCTTTCTGCCTATCCCGACAGGGATATGGTATGTATGTATGTACTCGTAATAACAATTGAAGAAAAACACCGTTTTTTTAAACCATAATAAAAAATGACGGTATTTCATGCAGTAAAAATGTTTGTTGCGTATCAATTTATGCAAGAAGACCTCCGTGATCTAATTAATAAGACGCTTGTCTTCAAGTACAAAAAAAATATAGATACAAACACTGAGAACCTTGTCCATGTGACTTGACTCTTTGTTTTTATTGAACATCTTTTTCTGAGAGTTGACTTTTATTTTCTCGCTATGGTGAGTCGACAATTGTTTTACTTCCTAGATTATTTAAGTTTGGTTACGCACCAAATATAATTGTAAAATCGATCTTAATTTTAAATGGTTTTTAAGCGGTGTAACTCAAGCTGTAAATTTCAAATCTATATGCTTATACTTACACGGAAATCTATACAAAATGTCACTCAACTCACAAAGTGGCGACTTCTGTGATCCAGTTGATAACACGTGTAACTTACAGCCTGAGGGTTGTGGGTTGGATTCTGTTTGGTATCCAGATTTTTCCAAGGCGCTCTAGTCTGGTATTCACTTAGGCCGAGGCCACACCGAAGTGCTTCGCTTAGTGCTAAGATAGGTGTTACGTGACTAATAGACTAGGTGACTATAATAGTCACGTAGCGTGGTGCGAAGCGTGCAGTGTGACCATTGCGATAGTATGGGGTGCGTTGGTTCGCTAGGATATGTCACCTAGCTCGCAGCGTAGCTCAAAACACTAAGCGAGGCTCCTACCTGTGTGGCCGAGGCCTTAGGTTTGTTTAAAAATATCTGGTTGTGTACAAGATATTGTCACATGCGAATAAACCAGTCAGGTTGTACTGTATACAACTTAACAATAATATAATACAAAACTGTATAAATACATATACTATAATGTAATAGTATTACAAAATTATATTACATCATTTAATCTTCCTTGTTGTTTTAGCTACTTGTTCCATTTTGCTTTTCTTCTTTGGCTTTTAGTTTTAAAGACCACTAAGATTCATCATGAAACGTTATGCCACTGCTTGGGCAACATATAGATGACATCCAAATAAAATACAAATAGTAATGTTGAGAATATAAACGACAAAACTATCAGAAATCATTCCAACTGAATTTATTTAGTAACATAAATTACTTTTTGATTCCACTATATACATTAATCCCCGCTACGCAAGACTTTATCTCCTATTCGGAGGCTCTCTTTAGGCAGAATGAACCTGATTAAGGGAACAGTGTTCAGATGAGACTTGAGCCCATAGTAAAATGACATTAGCCTCATCTAAACACTGTTCTCGTAACAAATCAGAATCATTCTACCTGAAATGAGCCTGGAGATAGGAGGTAGAAACACGTGTAGTGGGGATTAATGTAGTTAGTGGAATAACAAAATAAGTTTTTGTTAAATATTCTAATAAGGAGTTCCATAAAAAAATATTTAGTAACGTTTATGAAATGTCTTTTATTAACTCAAAATTAATATACTCTTAAACTGATATTGAATTGTAAAAAAGCGCTTCAAAAATCTTTATAAATTTTTTATAACTTATTGTTCACTAACCTTCATTTCAGTACATTTTTCAATTCTGTAAAATGTTTTTTATTTATTAGTTTTGCACCTTAAATAGTGAAGCTATATAATTTTTGGACAGTGTTTGCTTGGACTATAAATAGTAATCGGTTTATTTATTCACCAGGCTAAATGTGTACAAATACAGGGCCAAGTTAAACGCGAGGACTAAAACGATCCAACGTGACAACAAAACACCAAAAAAATATCCCGAAGGGAGACTCAAATTAAAACTACAAGAATAAGTTGTAAATAATTTACGCTTGTCGTAGCGGAGAAATCAGAAGGTGAAACGCAGAAGCTATAAATTAGAGGGAAATTTACGATTCTTAGACAGGCACCAGCAGCTTTTCAAAGAACGAGAAGATATTTCAAAGAAACGATGAGTAATCAGCTAACTGCAAAGAAGAGGGTTTATTTTCTTTAATTGTATCCATCCGAGAGTTGAACCGGATTCTTGGATGCAAAAGGTTAAATTTAATTTCAGAGAAGAATTAACTGTATCGAATTGATAAACTATTTACTAATATAGGTATGAATAAGTAATGACGATTTAAATTTAATAAATGCAACAAAAAACTTAGCATATTTTTTAAACTGTTATTATTGTAGATGAGTCATCCTTATCATCACAATAATGCTATGCCCCTATTAGGATAGTAGGAGATAAAAGATTTTAACTTCATTCTGTCCTGACTTACATTTTTCGTTTCTGCCACGTCCATACACAACGTCATGCAATATTTTCTACTGTAAAGGCTTTCCCTCTTTCCACTTTCAGACTTTGATAGTTTTGTCTACGTCTTCTCGAACTACGTATATCTTTGATACTACTTTTTTAGATTATTTTTGTAAATCTTCTATCATCTATTATTTCTACGTTGCCTAACCATTTCAACGCTCCTTTCATAACATACTCGTATAATGCATCTTCTTTCGATCAGTATTATTTTCTAATACCTACATTCCTTATTTAATGTGTAAACATATTGAAATTTTAAATAAAGTTGAAAACGAATTTGAAAATTTCATAGTTAAAAAGGTTTCATTCATTTATATTATTATGTTTGTATAAGTTCACCCTCTGTTCTACATACCAACTTACAGGACGAATATCATAGATAAACACTCAGTCACGCGTGGTATAGAGATATTGAACCAACTGAATGACACTGTTGATATATTCTCGGTACCGTCTGGCAGTATGAGAAGAATCCTGGCTGATATTCTTCCTAACGAATAAGCTAACGCTAGAAGCAGACCCTCTTTGTGTAACAGGATAAATCTTTGCAAAGCTGATAAAAAAAATATAATTATTTTATTTTATTACAAAACTATTTCAATGTGTATTATTTATAGTTAAGTCATTAACATTGTGAAGGTTTAAAGACATAGTCTTGTTTGTGCTCCCCTGATGATGAGGTGAAAGCCTTGAAACTGGTAGGGTTATAAACAGTGTTTGATGAAACAAATTACAAAATTTTAAGATTGTATTTATTATGAGTCTACTTTGCAGTTAAGGGTAAGTAAATAATTTTTAAATTTATATATTTCTAACGATAATTGTTTATTTTTTTCCAATGAAACTTTTTTACTTCAGTACTGAAAAAAATACTTTTCATAAAATATTGCAAAAGTATTACATTCCTTCATATTTAAAACAAATATATTTTTGTTTTTAAGGTAATTAATTCACCCTAAATAAAAATTATTTGTATGATAAATGCATAATTGATTAAAATTTATGAGCATTACAACGTCAGGTGTTTTCTCGTTTTAACGTCATGAATAATAATTCTAATCTTTTACGGTCATCATAATAAAAAAATTTAAAAAATACACTTTTGGATATCGCTGAAATAAAATTAAATAATATACTAGTTTTGTGACTGTTCACAAGTTATTTAGTTTTTAAAATTTAATTAAACAAATTATCAGATTTAAAGATAAATATCCGTATGCAATAATCTATTAATAATTTTTTCTGGCCAAAAAAAATGGCGAAAGATTTTCAATTTCAGTAAATTTTACCACTTAGATTTACGTATTTCCGCATTATGAAATATTCCGTCTTAATAAATTTCCCTCACGTTCAAACCAACACGCATACCCTGTTTAATTTATGGTCGTTAGTATTTGAAATGTCAGACTCACTGTGTATTGTGAAGTTGAATATATTTAAGATAACGTTTGCATCTTTGAAAATATCAAAATAGACGCTGGAAAATTTTGAAGAATCGCCCTTGTCTAAGGTGCCAAAGACAACCAATTTGTAAGAACAGCAGGCCATGTTGAATTTATGATGTGACCGCTAGGATATAATTCTTCATTTTCAAACTTTAAAAATCAAAGATAATTTGACTACATCCACTTTTCAGACTTTCTATGGCTTCCAGCCAAATGTCAAATTGTCCACTATTTATTTCATCGAGATAATTTTTATCTTTCAGCAATTTAGTTAATAGATTCAAGGCATTTATTTTGATTACTCACGCCTAGGTTAATGTTTTATGAATTTTATATATTCCTTTTTAATTCTCATTTGATGTCAAGTTTACCACTTCAATGTTTTGATTTAGTATCTCAAAAATGAAACGTTAAGGTCAACGTGGGATTCAAATCAACGACCTTTGCATTTTTACAAAACTTAATTTACTTTGATTGATGATATTTCACTTTTACATTTATTATGTACTCGTATATGTTCATAAAATTCATAAATATGAATAATCGTTTGAATTTTTTTCGCTACTATGTATCTTCCTTTATTTAATTTTGTCTGGTTGGTTGGAAGAGATTGCCGCCTAGCAATAAGTTTGTCAGATAGTTCTTATAATAAACTGTAAAATAAATAAAGATCCCTTTTATTTTTCAGGAGAAAATACACTTCCCAAAATATTAAGTTACTGGAACTTTATTCAAGGACAGTATTAAAATGTGCTAAGATGATAGTTTCAAATAGTATTGGAGTGAATCATGGCGTGAAAAAATACTAAAAGGAGCCAAATAAATGCTGTAGAAATTCATTCATTTAGAAGAATACATGGAGTGGCAAAGAATGATAGAGTACGAAATGAATTAATATGGGATGAATGTGAACATAAGGTTGATGTGTTAAGTAAGATGAAGAAGATCACGCTGACATGGTTTGGACATGTAAAAAGAATGAATCAAGAAAGACTCACAAAACAGATATATGATGCAAATGTGAGTGGAAGTCGTGTGAGAGGAACACCAAGGAAAGTGTGATTGGATGAAGTGAATGATATTCTGAAACAATAAAACGTCGAAAGTCAGAGAACCGTAGACGTTATATGAGAAGGGGTATGGACGTAGAAGGGGCTGAGGATATATGTCGAGATATAAAATTATGGGGCTTTGTCCTCTCTACCTACTCCGACAGGAAAATGGCTTGCTGGTATGTATGTATGTACTCAAGCAAACACTGTGCTTGAAATTTTTTTGGTTAAATTGAACAATTGAGTAAATTACAAGCCCAGAGGTTTAAAATGGCTCCAAGTATAGCATAATAATGCTGACAAAGTTATATTTGGACTGTAAACATATTGTAGTGCTTCAGAAATGTTTGTTCAGCGCTGTCTGCCAGATTTTGATGAACATTTGAGGCAACGCATATGCATATGTATAACAACTCATTAATAAGAGTTATTGCAAGTCTATAAATTATGCTGCGCCACTTAAGAACGCGGTTAGTGACTAGATAAATTATTACTGTCATAAAATATTTAATAGTTTGAATAGATTATTTCTTTTATTTTCACTGCATTTTTAATTATACTGATTTACGCACCCTTAAACACTTGCTGGAATAATTGATGATGATTATTAAAGAAGTTCTAATAATTCAGAATCAGATATTCGAATAACTGTTGTCCACTATTGACAATGTTTTGATATTAAGTTGATATGACAAATCTTTCAGTTTATGAAAGGTAAATACTTAGAAGATAATGTGCTAATTATCGCAAATTATCTAAAAATACAAACGAAGAAAGACTAACACAACGGATGTCTGTAGATTAAATGTGAGTGGAGAACGTGGTAGAAAAATATCAAGAAAATTATGGTTAGATCAAGTGAATGATATTTAGAAAGAAGGAAACGTAGACATTCAGAAAACTCATAGGAGTTCTATGCAAAAGGCGTATAAATGAGGAGGTAACATTAAAAAAAGATCAAGTCCATCGGATACAAAAAATTAGTTGATAAAGCAGATACAGACGCAGTACTAGTCGCAAAAAGGAAAGGTAATGACATCTCCCGTTTTATGGTACGCTGGTAGAATTATACCATTTTTCTCAAACAAATTGCATCATTATTACATTGGAAACAATTCATTGCGTTTCATCCTCTTTACCATCCCTTCATTTTCCTTTAATTGATGATATATAGTATCACTATTACTTTTACTACAAGTATGTATATTGTTCATAAATTTCATAAAGATAAATAATTATTTTAATATTTTTTTGCACTATGAACCATGTCTCCTCCCTTATTGACTTTGTCTGGTTGGTTGGAAGAGATTACCGCCTGGCCACAATCCCGCCAGATTGCTTTAACAATGAAGTTTTAAATGAATAAATAGGATCGGCGGCCATGAGCTGATCGTAATGATCGGGAATCAGCGCTTTTCCAAATTATCAATAAGATAATTGTTTTTGGAATACTCGTATATCTGAAAAATGTTCCAAAATATTTGTTGTATTGAAATTTTTGAGAAATTGCAGCATGAGACCCTCTGCAATAGGAAGTATTTATTTTGAAATGTATCTAAAAGTATATTTGAAATATATTATCAACCATAGAAAATATACTTACATCACAATATATCAGAAAACGTTGAATATAAGAAATTATCGACAGGTTTATATATTTATCTTATTAACAAAAAGCAACTCAAATATTGTATTTAATTCAATAAAAAAAAAAACACGTAAATGAACATAGTAAATTTCTATTTGAAAATATTTCAGCGTGTTCAACTTTTATAAGAATAAGCAAGCACCTTTTCAGAATAAAAATTGGCCCGTCTAAAACACATTGACAGTCTCGCCAACCTGACATGTGACGAGAAGCTAGATATATTTTTTGAATTTGGAATCTTGCCGAGGTCACGCTCTGGCGCATGGCGGCCGCTGACAGCCGGAGAAATGTCGACTTATTTATGCACCGTGCCTACACCCGTAGACGGGTAAATCTACGTACAGCTTAGTTTACTTAAGTCTAATACAATTCCCAACCGAATTTAGTTTATTCTGTGTATAGAGATTGAAACATCGTAATAATCCCACTAGATTGTACTGCATACAACGAAATTGTAATATAGTACACTTTACCCCCACTGTTTTCTTGGCGCATATGTCGTGATTCAATTCCGTTTTACTTTTATTGTTCAATAAAAACTCATACAACATAGCGTGGTGTTTCTTTGATTATCTCAGAATAGTTTAAATGTGGATTAAGTCCATATAACATCGGTTCATGTGTGAATACAGATTTTAAATATTGCAAAAAAAATGTAGTTAACACTTTGTATCATTGTATGACTCTTTTGTTGTATGTAATACTCTTTGGTGAGTTAATACCATCATGTGGACATCTCTTCCAATCGACCAGAAAGGTATTAAATAAATAAATAAAGTGTAAACCAGACTGGAACCTTTTTTTTTAAATCTGTTATCAACACTAATTGAAATTGCAACATCTGAGCTGGAAGACCGGCAGGTGAAAGAAACGAAAGTTAAGTGCATGAATATAAAAGTTTGAAGAATGGTTTTCTCTGCCTACCCCGCTAGCGACACGGCGTGACGATATAATGATCGCAAATGCATATAATGGAAATGGTTCTTATGAGTTATAAAGGCTCTGGATCTCATAGGGTGATTCATCACATTTATCGAACAAGAAACAATAGTAGAAGGAATATACTTAGTGCCAGAAGAATGAACACTTCTTTTGGCCAAAGGCTTTTTATATTTTTTAGCTCTTAAGGTGTGTAACGTATTGCCAGCAAAGAGGAAGTCATTTATGGTTTCAAAGCTCAAATACACACGCCATTTTCTTTCTCAGGGCATTGCTGAGTGTGAGAGATTATTATTGCATATTGGGAAGAAGTATTGGAAATCTTATTGTCTATGTGTGGTTACGTTTAAATATAGAATTATTGATGTTTACACTTCTTATAACATTATTGAGTGCGTTTATTTTTTTATTTTTGACTACGTTTAAATACAGAATTATTAATTTTTATACATCTTATAATAATATTGAATGTGGTTATTTTTCATTTGTGACTATATTTAAATACAGAATTATTGATGTTTATACATTTTATAACAATATCGAGTGTGGCTGTTTTTTTTTGTTTATAACTACGTTCAAATACAGCATGATTTATGTTTATACATCTTATAATAATGTCGAGTGTTGTTATGTTTTGTTTTTGACATGTTGCTACTATAGTTTTTTCTCTTTTGTTTGTTTAACCGAAAAGTTTAAATCTCGTATATTTCTAGAGTTTTTTTTAACGTTCTTTTTAGTTACAGGAGTATTTAATTGACATATGAGATAAGCGGGTTGACTTCAAACAGGAACTAATAGTTAGTCGATGAACCAGTATACGGTATTTAATAATTGAAATTAAGCGTGATGACAGAAGAAGTATATATTTTTTTAATATGATTATTGAAGAGTATGTCTTTGAACTGTTGTTTTGTAATTATTGTATCTTTTCTTGTCATGTATGACAAATAGACACATAATTTTCAGTATATCCTATCTACCCTTCGCTTATTATCGTATTTATTTTGTATAAGTCAACGTGTCGCTCAATTTGGTTGCTAAAAATACACGTTTGGTATAAGCATGTGCCCGCTGACTTGGATCGGTGTCGCTTGTACGGTACGCCGCGGCCGGCCGGCGTGCGGTGCGTTTAGGGCGTTTAACTCGGCGACACACCGCGGCGACATTCCGCGGCGAAGCTCGGGACACGGAAACTTTTGTGACCGAAAAACATCGCCAATGATGTCGGGTAAAAATACTTATGCGCAGTCCATTAATAAAATTACTACCACTTAAAGGGTATAGCATGTGTTTTCGCATTCTTATTTTTTTATTGATTACGAGAAATATTTTATCGACCATTAAATATAATTAAAATGATAATTAATTAGGTACTTATAAATCGCATGTTGGCTTCAAAAGTCAACGTAACTTTACAATTAAAATTTATATTACGTTACAAATATGCTCAGAATATTTTAAATATATATATATTTTATAACTTCATATCATTTTGGATTTATTACCAAGTGAAAATTCTTCCAACAAACTAAATACACGTTCAAGAGGTGTTAAGCGAAAACATGACTCAATCCAAGAGGAATTGAACTATAAGACAGGTGGATTACCAACTAGGCCATGGATGTCAACTTTCATAATAGTCTAAGTTGATTTTTAATGATGTTCTCTAAACTGCCTTCTCTCTCCCTGGCTCCATTCCAACTCATTGTCTGCGAAGACTGTTGGGGTCAGCTCTCCTCGTCCTCAGGTTGTATGCTCTTCTGTCCCGAACTACGTCCCCCAGGCCGTGCCTCTGCATCAGGTTATCTTTTTGCACCACCCATGAATTCTTTGGTCTTCTTCTGGTTGTTATTCGAGGAAGATCCATGGAGATTGCCTGGTTCACAATGTGATCGGGTGCTCTGCGTTCAACGTGCCCATACCATCTCAATCGCCTCTCCTCCATCTTGCTGTTGATGTCTGTAATACCCAGGCTTCCACGAATGCGTGAGCTTCTTATTTTGTATCTTAGGGACATACCTGCTGACCATCTTAGCATGCGCATTTCAGCAGTTTCTAGTTGCCTAGAGTAAGAGGTATACATCGTCCAGCATTCAGAGCCATAGAGGAGTGCGGGTCTGACAATGGTTTGGTATACTTTTCCTTTTAACTTTACTGGCATTTTCGGATCACATAGAACTCCCGTCATTGATCTAAACTTCATCCATCCCACACTAATTCTATGTGTTACATCTGCTGCACATCCTCCATCGCTATGGATGAGTGACCCAAGATACTTAAAGGAGTCACAATTTGGTAATGTTTCTCCATCCATTTGCATTACGGGAGTGACAGCATTTGTGTTCTCGAATGGTAGGTACAGATACTCTGTTTTCTTTCTGCTCAGTCTCAATCCATTGTCCTCCAAGATTCTTCTCCACCTTTCCAGACTATTTTGCAGGTCTTCGTGTTTTTCACTTATTAATACGATATCGTCTGCAAATGTTCTCTAAACTGCCTTGTAGAATAATAAATGTATATAAAGGATCAGTTATTCAAACTGAAGGTATAAGAAAAGGAAAACATTAGCACTAGAAATAAGTAAAAACATTATTTATTATTAATGAAGATAATCATTTTTATGCTTTGTTTTGTGACAGTGGTCCACTTCAACGGCGCTTCAATAAATTCACGTGTAAAAGAAAAAAAATTAACTAGTTTGAAAACTTCTAGATTATCCTCAGTGCATTGCTTTACAGGCAGCCTGTTTTTCTAGACCAGTTCAGCAACGCAGAATTATTGTGATAATAATGCTTGCAAATCCCTTCATTTTAAGCTGAACGAAACTATTAATAATATATTGTTTCAATAGAAAAAACCTCAATTCAATGACATTAATAATATGATTAACTAAAAAAGGAAACTGATATAATGATTTATTTAATTAAAACTACTAAACATTAACTTATTTTGCGTCGTAAAGCTTTGTTGCTCATATCGAGGGGTAAAAATATTTCAATTTTCAAAATATTGTCAGATTTTATAATGTATTTTAATAAGGTTCAATGTCATTTTTTATCAAGGTTTTACAAAATAAAATTATGGAACATATTCCACTGGTTGGCGAACCCCTATTTCGAATTGTCGAAACTGAGGCCGACGAGAAAGTTAGGAAGCTCCGCCAGTGATATTTTAAGACGACCGTCTGCCAACATGAGCTTAAGTTGGCAATTGCTACTTCATTTATTATTATATTATTATTTGTCCTCTTATTATTATTCTTCCTCCTTGGTCGGGATCTAGGCCGGAACGAGAAACCAAGGACATAAGCTTTGGGAGAGCTTTTTGATAGTGAATAAAAAAACAAAACGCGAGTTAGTGATGCGAAATAACTTAAGATGAAAGACTGTTCATTTCAGTTTATTTTCTTAAGACAACAAAAACATTAGTTTTTTTTAAATCATATAATGAAATGAAAAAAATATTATAAAGTTATTTTGATAACAGAGAATATGTTTTTTTTACGAATATATCTGAAAGTTCATTCTTGTATAACATATATGTCAAACGTGTGGTCCGCGGACCGCATCTAGATTTTTTTTTCAACGAAAATATTGAAATAAAGAGTATTTTCAATAGTTCTTTCAAAGAGAATAAATTAATTTTACTTCTGTTTTTCTTTAATAATGAAAAGATGCAGCCTTCTGTCTTAAACAAAATAGCGTGTGTGACACATGATGTTAAACGAGTTTGACGTGCCCATTACTTAGGATCAGTTTAAGTTAATGTTTTAAAACGTAATTATGATTTTAAAATAAAAATATATTTTGTTTATATCGTATACAACCTTCTCGAATATTTGCTGGACACAATATTATGTTTATTAAAATTAAATTCGTTTATTTTTTTCTTTACTTCGATTTGATATTCATTTATGAAAAAGTTATTCTTTTCGAAAAATAATCTTAAAAACTATAAACTTACGGTTTAGTCAAAAAAATATGAAGTGATGGTTTTCATTACCTGAAACAAAAAAATAGATGAATATTAATTTACGTGTCAAAATATATGTCTTAAAAACAACAAAAAAATTTACACTTTCGTTGTATGTTATAACGTGTGAACCTGGTGGGATTATTGTTATTTGGTAATCTCTTCCAACCAATTACAACTATGTTAAAAAGTCTAAGTGAAAAATAGATAAATTTTTTTTAAATCTATGGAAATCATACTCAACTTTTATCATCCTGAGAAGAGAATGAATTATTTTAAATCATTCTGAGTATTAATTATTTAAATCGTAGTGAGTATTAAAGCAAACACAATATTTTGAATTTAATGCATGAGACTAGGGAAAATCTATCCATAAAAATAACTACGTAATATAACATGCTTTATGTTTAAATTCGTTGAAAAAATGCTGTAAAATAAAAAGAATTAAAAAAAATCGTTGTTTCAAGATGATTCCAAAACGCATACATTATAATGGAATCATAAAAATAAAAAACAAACGTTAAAGATGCCGTACTTAAAAAAACGTGTTGTGTTTTTATTTCATTTTCAAATAGGTTTCACCAATTATAAACTAATTAATAAGACAAGATTACAATTATGTTGAAATTTGTTAGTTGGAAAAACTTTGACTGCCAATTTTCGCCTACACAACTATCGGATATAAGTTTCAACTGCAACAATTATTTTTTGCTCACACGATACAACTGCAACAATTATTGTGATACAAATAAAGGAAAACATAACGATATTGCAATAGGCCTGCTGGCGGTCATAAGATTCCCACCGTCGATGATTTGTTTCAAACAGCAACTTAAAAAAGATTACATGTCTCTTTTCTGTCGATATGTGTTTGTTAGTTACTTCATAACCACCCCTATTTTATAGTTATTTGAGTATTTGATGGCATTTATTTTAACGTTTTAAAGATTTTGTTTTACTGTTTTTTCATTTGTCTTTTTTTTAACTTATAAGTATGTTTCTCACCTTTTTTCTTCTTGGAAATAACTTTCATTGTAATAATTAGGAATAAATAACTATACCTTAATTATTTTTATCACAAGACAGAAACGTATATATTTATTGATAGCAACATAGTATGTGGGTATATATCCTGAAATTACACATACAAGTATATCGGTTAAAACAGTGGAATATAAAATACATTAAGGAGAGAAAAATGCGTGTATTGAGAAACATACATGGGGTGACAATGTATGACAGAATACGGAATGAAGGGATTAGGGATGAATGTGAACTTAAGGCTGATGTATTAAGTAAGAAGACAAAATATAATCTGAGACGGTCTGGGCACGTGATGGTATATCATATATGTCTGTATGAATATATATGTATAATATGCTGCCTTAATAGAGGTTTGGACTCATCTTAAAAAAATCTCCCAATTGAGATTTACTCCCACCAATATAGGGTGAGTTCGATACTGAGGGCATCAAATGTTTTTCGGCACACACTGCATAAAAATGGCAACACGTATTTCATTAAATTATTTTAATATTATTATTTATTCGTGTGGCACTCTTCAACACTGGTGATTTGAACATATCGAAGAGTATCTCGGAGGCAATATTGTCTTCAGCTCCATTCATCGAGACTTCTAGGCTCGGAACTTGCAGTTCGTCATTGTATGTGTTGGTTATACTATCTCGCACATGAATAAGCAACAACACTAGCACATGTCTGGCGCTTGTGAGCATTGTTATCAGATAAAATATTATTTTGCTTTAAATGTTCAAGGTACTCCCCCAGCCCTGTACTATATCCAGAATTCAACGACAAAAGGATGCAATGTAGTTTAGATGCATTTCCTTAGCCCGGCTCTACTTGCCTCCACCCCCGTCGGTCCCGAGCGGAGACAGCTGAGATGTGCCGGAGTCTCATATCGCCTGATTTATTGCCACATCCGGGCGTATCTCCCGAAGCCACGAGATGCAACAAGATAAAATAAGGCAAATTAAACCATACTTCGTGATAAAAGCCTGGCTTTAATAGTTTTACGAAGACATCATGAACGACATTGTTTATTAAATAATTATAAAAAATGAAAAAAAATAATAAACAGACATAATATCTGATGAAAATCATGAATTTACAAAAAACTTATACGTGAAGCATTTTATTGATTTTATGCACGCCGTTATTAATCACTCAGTTAATTTTAGCACTGTTTAGTATTCACTCGAATAACCTTTTATTTTTTTACTATCCATAATACAACATTTACAATTTATGTGATTTTGAAGGAAAAGCGAACTGTTGAGTATATAATAATAAGAAAAAAACCTTCATTTTGTGGATGTGGAGTACCGTATTGGCCCGACTATAGGGCGACCCTGATTATTAGGTGACCCCTATTTATTAATCTGCTTTTTGGAGAAAAAAACATTTCCCTCACCATTATAACATTATGAAAAATAAAATACAAAATGTTTAACGAAAAATATTTATTAAAACAAAGTATCCAGATAATAGTAAAGTACATATTTAAACATGAAAAGAAGAAATAAAAAAGCCAACTACAGTAGCTAATCATATCAGTCAGATTCACATATGGCTATATAGGTAGCATCCTCACTCCTCAGCATCCGTCTCATCTTCAGTGATATTATCGTCTTCGGAATCCTCAATCACATTTTCCCACAAAATATCATCTTCAGCACCGTCCATTTTACTATGCACAGGCATGTGTAAACGATGACGCCTTTTGAACGCTCTCATTACAATGTTGCTACTTCGCGATTCGCAAGTAGTGAATTTATTGTTACCCACTATGTTTATGACTCAAATATAAGGCGACCCCCCTATTTACGTGTCGCCTTTTTAAATAAAAAACCTGGCCTTATAGTTGGGCTAATACGGTACTACTTGACTTAGCAAGGACAATAACGAAATGATCTCATATATGTCCTAAATATTTAACCAGTCAGTTGAAACATTCACAGTCTGTATTTATACTCTTATACATATTTAAATTCCAAACTATTACACATAACTCGGTCCACATTATAATTTAAAATGTCAAAAACCACGTTTATCGTAGTATTTCGGAAAAAATCATATTTTGAAGGTTTAATTTTTTCAAATTTCATATACTTCAAAGTATGTCTATTCTTAGCAAAAATTAGATCTAGTTTACTGAGTCTGTTTGCTTGGTTTGCTTCAACAATTTGGTTTATGTTCTGAGAGCCCGACTAGCTTTATGTATCAAGCCTTTTAAATAACTAATTCCTATTATTTAATACGTGCTTGGGGCATCGTTTTATTCTGACAACCATGTTTTAGTTTATAACTATAAAACATTATTAATATGTGATATTTTTGTTCTCAATTCAAAATATTTATTAATTAATTTTGAGTATATTTTTTCCATTTTTATATTTCAAGGGACATTTATTTAAGAGAATAAACATATTTGTAAGGCTTCGTTTTGTAATACCATTTTTTTCGATAACCTTAAACAATTTAATTATTGTTTACAGAAATTGGTTTCCTTTGGAGATATTATACCGTTAATAAAATAAACTAATCGTTTATTGATAGCAATATGGTACCAATAGTTTATTGATAGCAATATGGTACCAATAGTTTATTGATAGCAATAGTTTATTGATAGCAATAGTTTATTGATAGCAATATGTATAATATTATACCTGTATGATCAGGCTATGAAAATAAAACGGAGAGAGATAAACTACCAAATTGGCTCGTCTTACAAAAGATTGTATTGTAGAATATTATTTTGTATTACAAGTATACTTTCGTTGTATACAACCTAGTAGTGGATTTATTGCCATACAATTTTTTTTCAATTGAACAGAAGGTGTTAAAGTGGCCTATAGCAAAAACCACACAGATTTTTTTAAATAGGTGTTCTATATATTTAAAAAATGATAAAACTTGGGAAGACCTTACTAATATCTTCCCAACCGAACCACACCCCTTACGATTGGAGACTTAGTCTATCCTAGAGGACTTTATTTTCTGTACTATTATATAATAAATCAAGTTAGTAATATTGACCAACGTTAAAATAAAATTTAAAGATATATTGTACTTATGTTATTTGGGTATACTTTAAAAAATAAACATTCAAAAATTAATAAACACATTTTTTCTGAATATGTGTAAATATATACATGAAAGAATAAAAATGAGATTATTTTTTTCCTGCGTAAGTTGAGAGAGCTTTCTGCATCGCTGGTCCTTTAGTATAAAACAGGAAACTATCTAATACGAAGAAATGCTTTCAACATTTGTAAGTCTGCCAAAATGATATTTTAATTTGAATGACTTCAAAAATAATTAATTCACTTTGCAATTTATCGATTATTATTATTCGCGTCAGCGCCCTAGAGATAGATTTCCTTCGAAACAGCCCTTACGAAATTGTTTGCTTTATTATTATTATAACTAAGCTAAGGTAAATACGAACAAACATAATCTTAAGGTAAAATAGGACCAAAAAGACAAGTGAGGGGAGTTTGGTGGAATTAATATAAGGGCACTCTTTATTAGATGAAGATTTATTGCAATCGTAGGATCTTGGCGATTTAGAGTTCGTACTATTTATAAAATAAGTGATTCTTCACGCATACGAAGTATAATAGTTTCCTACAGTTTTGCAGGTAGAAGTCATGTTGATTTGTAAATAGTTATGGAATAAATCTGAGACGAATACATCTCCAATTATTTTCAGCAATATAAAAGCGATTTAATTATCAAAATTCATTGTTAGGGTGTCTCCGTTTTAATATAATAGGAGTATATCTTAAATGGTGTGAATTAAAGTATCTTCTGTTTCATAGCCTGCATACACTCATAAAAAAGTCTATTTCATGCTATAAGTTTAGGCAGTCTTAAATACCGATCGAAGTGTTCCAGTCTGTTTCCCAAGATACCTTAGACCCTAATAATCTCAGTGTTGCATGGTAAAAAATATTTTTATTGTACAAGAAGTAGTTTAAAAAATCTCTTTGATTTTGACTATCAAGAAATATAACAATTGTAATGCAATGAACTTATATGATGTTAATAAATTATAAATACATTGCATTACATATAAATATAATACATGGGACACTAGAGCATGTATACTTGAACCGGACAGTATTAAAATTTTCTATGATGATGTTCCTAATAGTATTTTAGTCCCAACTTTGAAACATGAACGTGGAAAAATATATTTGTGCGCCGAATGAATGACAGAATACGGAATGAAGGGATTAGGGACGAATGTGAGCTTAAGGCTGATGTATTAAGTAAGAAGACAAAAAATAATCTGAGACGGTCTGAGCATGTGATGGTATATATGTATGTATGTATTAAATGCTGCCTTAAAAAATATTTTGAAAATTTGCTAAAAAGATAAAAACGACTTTTTTTCTTTCAAAACAATTTTAATATATTTCATTTATGGAAATATAAATAAAATAATTTTCCAAATTGATCAAAATAAGTCAATACGCATAAAAAGAAAATCATTTATTTTGAGAGAGAAAAAAAAACGTTTTTAATTAGTTGTGAACAAACAGACATAACAAAAATACAATATATTTTTAAATAGATTTCACAATAGACAACTGCAGCAAACGTATTTAAATTATTTCTTTTTGATCGTATCGTAAATCACTCGTGTTTCCTTTGCAACGTCCATTAAAAATGCGTAAATTTTATTCATTGCCTCTAACACCGCTAAACTATTCAAAATGAACCAAATTGGTTTCAAATCATTATCTTTTACTTATTTAAATGCACATGAAAAAATAGCTATCTGCAAACTATATATCATTTAAATTTGCTTATAATATTTTAAGAATATAACAAAAAATGAACACAAAAGAGCTGTCTATTTTGTTGCAAATGAAAAGAGAAAACGCATTCAATTTGCAATAGATAAAAATTGAACTACATTGGATGACAGAAAATTATCCGTACACAGTGTAATCAATAACTTCCCGATAAATAAATCATTTTTCCCCGAATGATATCGACATGTTCGGGATTCGTGTCATACTCTATAACAAAGGAAGCGTGTTCAATGTGTTCAAAAAATCACGAACACGCGTGTTCGTCTATTTTTTAATCTTGTTTTAATTGTGTTCGTATCGGGAGTTTTTATCAAAAGATACAACGGGAAAGTTTTGTGTAACAATGCACGCCTATTTCCCCCACGGCTAAAACGGAAAGAAATCCAATCTATAGAATGTATAATGGTACACAAGTACAGATGTTGAGCATCGTTGGTAAATTAAAAAATATTAAGTTTGTATAAACAACGTTAAACTGAAAAACCATAACTTTTTATACAAAACCATTTAATATTTATTTTGTTTTTTTTTTTAAGTTTTTCAATGCTTTAAGTATATTCCACTTTTTTTTCCTTTTAAAAATAACGTTGTAAACTTTTACCCAACAATTAACATTTATCTAAGCACCTTTTGTCCTTTGAATCGGAAAATATTGTCGTTTGAAAATAAGCTTTTCATTTGTGAATATTATAATTATAATAAAAGGACAATTTATTTAGCGCCATTTAGACAACGGACTCTCCTCAAGGGCGCTCTTACTTGGGATTCGAACCCACTATTACTTACAAATTAAAATATTACAAACAAATATATAGTAAGTTCAGAGTAAGGATAAGAAAGTGGGGAATGCAACCATTATGTTAGGAACTTCCTCGCATCAGCAGATGGTTAGATAAATGTGTCTTAATAAATTAATTAATAGCTATTGGTACTGAATTAGAGATTTTGTTTAAAAAAAATAGCATAATCATCCATTTATTTGGTAGATTACTGATGCAAAAGCTTAGAAGGCTTTACGATACAAAAACATATAATTAAAGGCTCATTTTGGTTGTTCATCTCTGGTGTACATAAATAGTAGTTAGATATAAAGCAAGTGGGGGATGGGGGTAAGAGAGAACATAGCACATAAATAACGGGGCAGATGATTCGTGACTAAATGAAGGTATAATATAATCTGATAGCTATTGATAAAATGATTAATCGACCGCCGTACGCAGTATGGCGGATTCCAGTTAAAAACACCACATCGCTTGATTTACGTATTGCTATCAAAATAATGAAGAAAAACCTTTTCAATTATATAAGATAACAATTTTATACAACCGTTTACTTTTTTACTTTTATTCTAGTTTTTTATCATCCCTTATTTGCTCAGATAATCTGTTTTTATCGTATATGTTTTTCATTGCTAACGAGCATAACGTAATAGATCACTTAAACATATTATTTGTTTCGATAAATTTGGTTGTTGCCTCCTTAACATATAAAAGTGAGTCTTGATCATTGAAAGGGAGTAATAAGAACATAATAAATGTATAACATATGTAGAATATCTGGTATTACAAAATAAGGAATGATCGGGCAAAAGAGACGATCGTAAGTAGAATTTAAGAAATGAATTTTGGGGAGGTTTGGCAATATTGACAAAGTGAGTTGTGAAGGAGCGAGAAATATGCAGTCCGAAAATTGAGTGACAAGAGATTGTTGAATAAATTTTAACTGCAGAAGAGGTAATACCATGAAAAGCAGAAGAGCATGCATGACGAGGTATATTGATGTGGACGAAGCGAAAGCGGTTTGCGTGGGTTGAAAGATATGGAGATCTTTCCTGTCTACTTCCTCCATAACGGACGTATGACAAATGGCGTAAAGGTAGGAAAACCATTTAGACAGTCGATCGGAGCGTGATTGTTATTGCGACAGGATTTTGAGTACTTAGGTTTTCAGGATGAATGACGAGTGGAAAGGATTTATGTGAGCTCGTGAGTGTGGGTTTCTTCTTGTTGTTTTAATTTTGGTTGTTTTTGTATTTGTGTTTCTGTGTATTTTTTTTGTTTTAATTTTAATTTTTATTCTTATGATTGTGTGCGGTATATTGTGGGATGAATATTTTTGGTATTTCTGGGGTGATGATGTGTGAGGAATTGAATTTCACAAGATGTTTCCAGTTGTAGTTGAGTGTCACTGTTTGTCAGGTTAATGAGAGCGTGCAACGGGGTTTTGTTTTTGTGTAATAAAAAATCGGAAAGAAGTTTTGATTTATTTTTTCATGCTAAATATCCTCAGTGAGATACAGGCAAAAGCCTAGTTTACTGGGGATACGACAAATGAAAGGCAACAAACCCAGATCCATTAAAATTGTATGTCCAAATCAAATTATCTGTTGTTTTTTTCTCAAATTGTGTATATTTCTTGTCATGTGTAATAATAAATAAATAAACATGTATGTATGTATACTTTTTTTTCAACTTCTAAAACATGTGAATCAAAAAACATTAATTAATGAATCTTATCATGATCGCAAACTTGAATGATTTTGATATTCGTGAAGATCTCTAAATTTCAAAACCGGAAATGAAAAAAAAAAAACAAACAACCACAATCATGAACATGACTCATTTGTAATAAAGAAAGTCATAGATCAACATGTCTGCCGTAACGAATCGGCATTATGGATGGTTTTTTAAAAGCAACAATATCTCACAATTTAATATAAAAAAATACATTGGCACCTTTGGATCATTGTAAATGCTCTGAGAAGGCAGTAAATCTTCTTTACACCCAATAAATTATCAATCCCAGTATTTTTGCCTATCATTTTGAAATTATTCATTCACGTGTCGGTCTGACAACGGATTTGTACTAAGACAGTGGGGTAACAAACACAAACTGGAGCCTGGGATAGTAAAGAAAGTAGAAATACCACGATTTTACCTGCATTGAAAAATAATATTACGTATCTGAATTTTTTTGCCCATTTTGAAATTCAACAATTAAAAGTATCTAACTTTTATGATAAAATGTTAATTCCAAATAATTTTTGTCAACATAAATATAACAAAAATCAACTACATTTTTAAAACTTTTGTAAAATGTAAACACTCAAATTATAATGATAGCTTTGCATATTGTACGCGAAAGATAACATATGTTTGGACATAACATTAGTATTCATCGTTATGCATGAATAACTGTCATTAAATTTATGATAAAAATATTCAAAAAGCATTGAAGTTTTGTTCGGCAAACAATGACGTTTTGATTGAAACACTCGCCTAATGTGGAAATTAGATTTTTTTTAATATTCTAAAAATGAAAAAAAATATATGTTAATTGTGCATACATTACTTAAACTGAATTAAAAAATAACGATTTGCTAATTGCTGTTTAAAAATAATGTGAATAAAAGAAAAACTAATGATTATATAATAAAACATAGGCTAGCTTACTAAAAACAGTATTCAGTACTAATTAATACATTTAAACGGACAAGCTTTTTCTTGTTCATTAAACTGTTGTTTATAGTTAAGGCATTAATGTTGTGGAGGTTTAAAGACATTGAAATTTATTTTTATCAAACACTATTTATTCCACTTTTTTGTAACGGTATAACCCTACTGGTTTCAAGGCTTTCACCTCATCTTCAGTGGAACACAAACAAGACTAAATTCTGTTCGAACTGAAACCGATATACACACTTCAACGGTTGGGGACTGAGGGATAAGGGAGGCATGGGACGATTTCGGCCAAGAGCGGAGAAATTTTTGTGATATAACTGTTTACCAGATGTTCGGATCGATTTACTGACTTAGAAATTTCTAAGGCCTCTTATATGTCCAATTTATTTCCGTTACTACTGATATGTAAGAATTTGGCATCATCGATAGAAAAAGTATGGTTTTCATGGTGACAATGATTAGCCATTTCAGAATAAATTAAAGGATTCGTTAAGGTGGATTTGTGTTCACGAAATCTCTTTTCAAACGATCTTCCTGTCTTTTCTATATAGAAATTATCACAGTCAGCACATCAACTTCTGTGTGGATTCGACGTATACTCGTATAGTAAATAGTTTATACTGTTTTCTAAAAAGTTACGGTTTAACACAGAAAAATAACGATTATCTTAAAAAATACATGTAACCATAGGATTTGTGCCGTGTTTCTATCGTTATTAGTATTTGTACGTTGAGTCCTTTGAAAATTTTCGGTCACTTAAAAGTATTAGAAAAATAAATTACTTTTAAATTTACACAAGTAAACTATTGTGTCGATGAAAGGGGAAATCAAATGTGTCAATTGGTTCCCATCACATCAGGATGGTCGGTTCCTACTATTTTTTTGTTAGTTTTAAGCCATATATTGTAAAATACAATATTTTGTTATATGAGCTTGATAAACAATGTATTGAGCACAGTTTGACAATGATTTTGTGAAGGATAACAGATCTGGCACTTTAATTTAAGTTAAAGTGTAGATTTTTTTCACACATAAGTGTCAAATCATTTTGTTTTAAAAAAGTCAAGTTTTTTTAAAGGTTTTTTTGTTGACATAAAATATCTAATGAAAAAACATTGAGTGGTTTAAATCATCAGAGTAATAGAGGTAACCAGTAGATCTTGCTAAAAGAGTTGCCACTCAGAGGTGGATCTGATAAGGGAACTTTGTCAGATGTATCGATGATTGGTGCACCTAGAAAATATTGGAGTGTCGATCAGGAATAGGGAAAAGAAGTATGTGTGTGAAAGATCCTTAGCAAGCTGGTCGGATGACATCTGAAAAATCTCTAGGAACAACTGGAAGATTGAGAGCAACGCGTAGAAGAAGAGAGGTGACCTATATTCAACACTGGCATCAATCGAGTTGATGATGATGATGAAGGCTAGAGTAATACAGATAAGTAATTTTTTTTAATCTATGGCGGAGCTGTCTCTTACATATTATAGATAAACTCGACCATTGTCCTGCCCTTCTGTGCATGTATAAGAAAAGGGGCGTGACATAAGTAGAACTAATAATTGTTTGTCTTTGTCCGTTATAGCTCTATGCTCTTCACAATTTGGAAGACCACTCCTTGATACATTTAAAAACGAGATGGCTTCTCTATTACTCTGTGCTTAGACCCATGACCCCTATGGGCCACCCAAGCTGCCTGAGGTTAGTTGTAAGCCACTGTACCTGTAGTCATATTAGGAAAACATCTCAGCGTGGTATTAATGCATTGTCAGAGAACACGTTTAGGAACGGAAACCGGATTTTCCAAATGGTCAGACGGGGCCGAGACCTAGTGGCCGTTACGATTGTGGGCGAGGTGATAGAGCAACACTCAAATCAATAGTCGAACTAATTTGAAATTTAGATAGTTAAAAATAACATGAATCAATAATATAACGTCTCTTGGAGTTTATACTGCATATTTGTGAGACAAACTGCCGACGTTTTGAGAACTTTGCAGAGCTCATATTTACTGCTTGTTAATTTTCAACTTCACTATGAGATTTTCTAACTTAACTCATACATTACACATTTTTTACCACATCTCTTTCAATAGCTATCACATTCGATTTCATTACATTAATTTTCAAAATTATATTATGGATAAAACTATCCACGAAAACCTATAAACAAATGTGCATCATGAGTAATCAAAATAAGGTGTTCAGTTTTATATACCAGTTATAAGAATTCCATTTTTCTTAAAAGCTTTGACCGAACACTCTGTGGCCCAGTTCAGGAGTCGGCAAACTACAGCTCAAAGGCCAAATCCGGCTATGTACGGCCCATGAGATAAAAATGGATTTAAGTTTTATTTTTTTTAAATTTCAAAGTGCGCGCTATAACGGATCGTTCAACCGCTAAGTTGAGGAGTTGCGAGATATGTGGCGCTCCTATAGTTAAACATTCGATGCCCTTTGCTGTGACGCCACGCAGTTATAATTCGGCAGCCTTTCCAGTGCCACGTGTATCGCTGTTCTGCGATATTATGTTCTCGTTTTATTACCTGTGATTATTTTAAATAAATCTATGATAGAATGTTTTAAAAGTATATATCACTCATGTCTCTGTCAAAAAAATAAAGTTTTACCCTACGCCTATCTACATAAATATCCTCAAGTTTGCCAGTTGGTTCACAGAGCCTAAAATATTAACTATTTAGCTCTTTATAAAAAATGTTTGCTGAATACAGGCCTAGTTGATAAGACTGTTAACTACTCACGTGCTGTAGTATTGCCAACACGTGCGATGACGAATTTGAGTTCGGTGAATACTTCAGTGGTTTTTAAAAATCTCGAAGGTTCGACTAATGAGGTTGAAGATAATGTGGTCTCCTGGTCACGCCCTTAAATATATCCGCATTGCCGATTCGGGTATAATAAAGAGTACAATACGAACGAATGAATTATAATTACCAATCCAATAGATTGTTTTCAAAACGACATTTTTTTTAATTTTTCAAACCATCAATTTGTTACGCATTACATGAGCATTTTACATAAAAATATGTAAGCGCTTAAAAGTAAAAATGTCGATTTGAATATATAATTCCCAAATTCTCGCGTGCTTCGTGACATTATCCCGTAGTAGAACCAATTTACATTATTTAAGGAAGTTGTTAATGGTTTCCGATTTTATTAACCATGTTGATTTTTTCCTTGTTAAAATTATAAATAGTATTTACTTGAAAAATACAGTGTAAGTATGCAGTACTTAACGACTATTATTTTAATCTAATTTGCAACCGATATGATTAAAAAATATATTTAAATCTGATATAAACGAATTTTAGAGCCCCATGGCATGGTTTAACGACCTCCGTGACCTAGTTGGTAAGACGCATGTGTCCAAACTTAGGGGTTGAGGGTTCAATTTCCGTAGCAATCTAGATTTTTTTTAAAAGGATTCCAGTCATGCTGCCATTTAAGACCTCATTAACATATTTCTGTTTGGCTTAATGAGATTGTCACATAGCAATAAGCCAGCCAGGTTGTACTGTATACAACGAAATAATAACATAAGTAATATAATATATGTTAGTTGAAACAAATACTGTTTTCTAGCTTAAGTGTTGCGAGTTCGATTTCTGATGGTATTAAAATAAACTTGAGAAGTAACAATATTCCACCGTATCCAGTGCGAGTGCAAGTATTGGCAACTCGTGCAACGAAGAAACGTTCTGTGCCTACTCCAAGCGTTCTAAACATAAATGGTTGATTACTGGGACTGAAGACAATATTATGTTATATCCCAGCAAACTTTGCAATATGTTCAAATTACTAATTCGGATCTGTTGTAGGACATCATATAAAAAAGTTGGTAAAACGCTTTTATTCCATCCGGTGTTTCAGGTTAAAAGTATTAAGTACTTTATGTTTATTTTTTAATAGCAACATTTTCATATTTGACAGATAAATGTGACAAAGTTTTATTTATTCATCAAAATCTTTTATTCATTAAAACCTATCATCGTCTTTATGAATTAACTTTTTAGCGTATCTTCATTTTAAATATATTACTTTTTGTCCATTTTTATAATCGCAAAATTTTTATACAAGACATAATAAATGTGACATAGTTTGATTTATTCATTAAAACCTATTGTCGTCTTTATGAATTTATGTTTTAGCATATCTTCACTTTAATTTTTGATTTGTAAAAATGTAAAGTTAGTTGAGGTTGAATTGATAGTTGATCAACTTTTTTAAATGTTTATTGAATGTAGGTATGTAAATTATATGAAGGAAATAATTTAAAAATTTGCATATTGCACACGAAAGTGAATAGAAAAACCACCCAAAACAACATTATGCATCGTCATGCATGAGTGGCAGTTATTAGGATTTATTGCCAAAGTATTCAAATTAAAAAAATCAATGAAGTTTGTTCAGCAAACCATAATACAATATTTTGATTAAAATACCCGTTAAATATATACGTTTAAATTTAAAAAAAAACAAACAAAAATAAGTGTTAACTATGTAAGAATGTAAGTATTACATAGACTGAATGGAAATAACGGTTTTGTAAAATTGCCAAATTCATAAATGTATTAACTTTTTTGTTTTAAATACAGAGTGTCGCCAAAAAATATATCCACACTTTAATAGCCGGTAAGTAACTGAATTGTTTTGTTTTAGATTTAAACCGTTGAGAAATGATGTCTGCAATTAGACTAAGTTTTGAATAATGAACGTTTATTTTGAAGTGCTGCTGGAAGTACGAAAACGCGATAGAAGACTTTTTCTTTTGGGGATTTTTAAAAATTAAAGTGTATGCTAAAAAACCTGAAACCATTGATGAATTAAGAATAACCATTGAAAGAGAATATGTCCAAATGCCAAATGAAATGATTCTCGATGTTTGTGATTCCGTTGCTTCGCGTTGTCAGCAATGTCTAGACCAGAATGGTCACCAGTTTAAAAGCAGGCGCTCAGTATGAAATAATACATTTATTTAGTTTATTGTGAACGTTGAAAGGGAACTGGATGTTAATAAATACGGACGTTATAATCATTAAAGTTGTGGATACATTTTTTTCCGACCCTTTGTACATGAATTTTATGTTTGAACATATTAATTACGAGATGTTTTGAGTATAGTTGGCTCAAGTGAATGTAAACACTCAGTCACGAGTGGTATTGAACCATATTAGATATATTGAACCATATTAGATATATTGAACCATTTCAGAGATATTGAACCATATCAGATATATTGAACCATATCAGAGATATTGAACCATATCAGATATATTGAACAAACTGAGTGATACTGTGGATATATTTTCGGAATCACCTAGATTTATGAGAAGAATCTTTACTGATATTCTTCTTTACGAATAAGCTATCATAACTAGAAGTAGATTATCTTTGCGTAACAGAAAAAATTCTTTCAAAGTGGATTAAAAAAAAAATTTGAAACAAAGATACGTAGAAAGTGAGATGGATGTAGAAAAGGCTCAACACGTGTATCGAGATAGAAACATTTGGCACTCTGTCCTCTTAGCCTATCTTGACATGGAAATAACAACGATGTTAGAATGTATGACTATTTGTATGAAAACTGAAAGAAATAATCCATTTAGAAATTAAATCTTTAAGGGATTGAGCTTCTCGGTAAGGTTTATTTCTGTGGTTGGAATAACTAATCCTGATTATTGGAAAACTGGGATGAGAGAAAAGGTTGAGGAAGAATTGTTCGATTAATTTGTTTGAACTCTTTACAAAATTTTACTGTCTTGTATAATATTTTCGTTGCGTACTGAACCACATCTCACAGCTAACCAAAATATGTTATAAAAATCTTAACTGACTGGGAATCTTTTTTTTTTAATAAACTGAGTTTGAGGCCGTTAACATCGAGCTAAAAGACAGGCGTCTGCCAATTATTTATCAGTAGCAGTTATCAAGTAAGCGTAATGAGTCTAATTCTCAATGATTTATCAGAAGCAGTTATCAAGTAAGCATAATGAGTCTAATTCTCCATTATTTATCAGTAGCATTTATCAAGTAAGCGTAATGAGTCTAATTCTCCATTATTTATCAGTAGCAGTTATCAAGTAAGCGTAATGAGTCTAATTCACCATTATTTATCAGTAGCAATTATCAAGTAAGCGTAATGAGTCTAATTCTCCATTATTTATCAGTAGCAGTTATCAAGTAAGCGTAATGAGTCTAATTCTCCATTATTTATCAGTAGCAGTTATCAAGTAAGCGTAATGAGTCTAATTCTCCATTATTTATCAGTAGCAGTTATCAAGTAAGTGTAATGAGTCAGTAGCAGTTATCAAGTAAGTGTAATCTCAATTATTTATCAGTAGCAGTTATCAACTAAGTGTAATGAATCTAAATCTCCATTATTTATCAGTAGCAGTTATCAAGTAAGTGTAATGAGCCTAATTCTTAGTTATTTATCAGTAGCAGTTATCAACTAAGTGTAATGAATCTAAATCTCCATTATTTATCAGTAGCAGTTATCAAGTAACCGTAATGAGTCTAATTCTCAATATCGATTCTCCGAAACGGTGTAGAATAACACAAGGGTAGAATAGCTCCACTCCAGATATCTCGGTATCAGCTCGAAACAGCTGACCGGGTTCGGAAGGAGGGAGTGAGGGTGAGAGGGTGGGAGGGGAACAACCCGGACGAAGGTCTAGATTCGTGCAGACTTATAATACAATAATAACAAGTTTCGTGGAGAGAAAAAATCCCCGCTTACACGAGTAATCCATTTCTACGGAGTAAACACAAAAAAATACAAACAAAAATAAGTGAGGAAAATACCGGGTGAATCGAAAAAATGTATACCTGTAAGTAATACTTTTTGAGTTCGAAGTTATAAAATGAATAAAAAAAAAACCTTTGTTGAATATCATCATCACTAGCCTACATTCATCCACAGCAAGGTATAGCATAGGCCTCTCCAAGTTATTTCCAAGAAATTCTGTCCTTAGCGCATTACTGCCACATAATCGCTGCTTGCTTACGTTCTTCGTTCACCCAGCGTGTCTTTGACTTTCTAACAGGCCTTGTTCTGCCTATTGGATACCACTGGAATACTTTATACGTCCAACGATGGTCCATTGTTCGGGCGACGTGCCCAATCCACTTCCAATTCTCCTTTTGAGACCTCTATACATCGTCAACTTTTGTTAGAGTGTGTGTGTGCACTCATTGCGATTACGGTATTTTCTGTTATAAATTAGCATGCACTTCTCCATGCTGCGTTGTGTTGTCTGGAGGTTTTGTATCAATCGCACTGAAAGAGTTCATGATTCGCATCCATATGTTAGTACTAGTAAGATGCATTGGTTAAATACCTTCCGTTTGAGACACATTGGGAGATTGCTCTTAAAATGTAGTTTAGTCGTCCAAAGAAATTCCGTTAGTTTGGCTCTTCTATTTACTTTATTGAGAGTGTTGAATATAATTGTGTATAAAAAAACTTTATACAAATTGTTTATTATACTAATATTCAAGATGAGAAGCAAAGCTAACTAATCGTAAAAAAAATATCGGTTTCAGCGTTAAAATATGTAAGCGAAACTTGTTCAAAAGAGTGATGAAAGTTAGAAACTGCAAAAAATCTGATTTTCACGTTGCGTATAATGTGTGGAAAAATAATGTACGATAGAGGTAGAAATGAAAGCATTTAAAATGAGTTCCTATTGAAAGAAAATATTGTGCTTGAGATAAAAAAAGGAACATTCAGAGGGTTCAGCTACGTAAAAAGAAGGAATGATGTATAAGAGTAGTGAAAAAGGTACTAACTAAGAGTAGTATAAGCGATTTGGGAATATCCAGAGAAACGTGGTATTATCAAATCAATCAAATTCTGAAATAATGAAAACCTTCATATTAGTAGAGTACATAAGACGAGTTGTACTTATTTTTTCATTCAAAATATAATTTTCCTTCACCTTCATTCAAAATATAATTTTCTTGTTTTGTTTTCTCGCCTTCCATACGCATTTGCGCTGTATATTTGTTTTGTAAATCTTTCACCGGTCATTCGTTTTATATACACAAACCACCTGAAAGGCCTTTTTTCATTCTATCACTTACTGTTTGAGAAGTATATTATATCACTTACTGTTTGATGAGTATATTATATCACTTACGTTTTCATGAGTATATTATTTCACTTATAAAACACACTTAATGTATTAGTCAGAAAATTTGGGTAAATCTTGTTTATATGACCTACGAGTATACACGTATAATGTTTGGTGCATAAAAAATAATGTTGAAATATTATCTAATGCCGGCTAAATATCCAAGAATTTTCGCGTTTATCCTGTACCCGAACCCAAAATGTCAGGAAAAGGAGCGTCAGAAAATTTGGCGGGTAAAGGGAGTGCGGTAAAAAATGGCGGAAAAATTTCCCGCCAAAAGGAGAGAACGAGAGAGAGATGGAAAAAAAACCGCGAAATAAATCATACAACCGTTACACGACTCGTAAATAACGTAACAAAAAGTGAAACGTACGGGATTCGAACTTAAGATTTTTTTACCCCTTTCAAATGCCAGATGGCTCTCCTATTTTTCTTTGCTTTATCCTGGTTAATAGAACAAGGATAATAATACAAAATATTACATTATATCAGAATTTCTTTTTCCTTATTAAATTGTTACAAGATATTATGTGATAAAAATAGCTGTGGTGTTTTTATACTGTTTAATATTATCAAAAAGGAGATATTACTTCTTCACATTTTTGTATAGTGTTTTATTGAAATTAATTGAGGTGCATGGCCGCGCGGTAACGCACTGGACTTCCGTGCGGAAGGGCGTAGGTTTGAACCCCGCGCTATGCTACTCCCCTCGAACGACACAGGCACTTTTCCGGCCTAGTGTTCGAGGGTATAAGGATACCTATGACTATGGTCATATCTTTTCTTTAAAAAAAGATATGACCAAAGAAATATATACACTGAGAGGAACACTGTTTGATAGAATTGAACATGTATATCTACAGTACATATTCGGCTCTTTTCAGTATTCTATAATCGTATAATGTGAAGTATAAAAAAAAAGAAGTAATATTCACCGTCAATGTTCTTTGCATGGTCTGACCTGTTTAATAGAAGTCTACATGTGAAGCTATGCACAAAGGAGTATCTGTAGACTTTCAGAAGAAAGCATTAAATCATAAATCATTAAGGCACCCTTTATATATTGATAACTGTCACAATACGAAGCTGAAGTCTAAATTGTTGTCCTCACAAAAAAAAAAACAAGTGATCCATACATATGGAATAACATGTAGGAAAATAAATTTTAACATTTTAAATTAAGTACTCTAGTCAACGTATCAATCCAATCCAGTTTTATTCCTTCTTAGAAAGCAACTCCATTTTTTTAATATTAAACAATGGATTAATGTAATGAATATGTTCCACATTGAGATACTCTCTATTTCCTCGAAGACAGTAATTGCTCTCCATCCAAATGAAACGTGGTTAACAGGAAATTCCAAGAATTTGCAGACAGATTGTGTAGGTAGAAAATGTGGCGGAAACCGACTGGAGTCTACGGGTAATGAATCCATCGCAAGGGATAGCTTTGAACTAACTGACTCAGCTTAATGTGCAGTCTTGCATTTTATAAAGATTAAGAAGAAGGTGTACTTTGTCTGATAGAATATGTATCAATTCTATGAAACTTTCATTTCTACTTAACTTAAGCAATGTTTACAGGCATTTTGTTCCAATTTTCGTGCATATCATAAAATAAACGTAATCATAAAAGTTGTAAGATTCAATTTAATTTTTAAAATACGATCAAGTTTTTAAATCTAATTAACATTGAATTATCCTTTGACACTGTCTATCAGTTTTTGACAAATTCATGACATTAGTTGTGGTTTGATTAAATTAATTAATAATTTTGGTTTTTAAATATAATGGTATTTAAAATGATATATAAGTAACCATTTTATTTGTCTGTACTCCATTTCTTTGGGCATATAGTATGCAGAAGAGAGGAGAATTTGGAAAAAAACTTGTGATTATGGGTAATGCGGACGACGAGGCAGAGGTAGACTGCAAACCAGATGAACAGACCAAACCAGGAATACAGTACGGTCTTCTGTGATGGCAAAACTCCGAGAGGACCAAAGGAGGGACAAGTGAAGAATCGTCGTGGGAAGAGTTGAGTAGATGAACGGTAGAGATCATGACCCTCAGTCATGAGAAATCAACTAAGAAGAAGAAGAATTTGGTTAAAAATAAATGTAGATATTTTATTCGTATCAAATTAATGCTTGATAGCTTGTTCAAAAAATATTTAAAAAACTTGAAAGGATGTATTTACTATTTAATAACGCTTTTAGTTATTGGAATATAGTAACAATACATATATTTTTTAACACAATAAATTACACTAAAATGGTTGTAAAACAGCACAGTAAAACTTAAAATTTAATCGAAAATGTATAAATACCCTCCAAAAAATCTTAAAAGTGATGATACATTTATGTATATTTCAAGATATACTGCTTAAATACACCAATGTACGACAAAAGTCATCAATAACACCCATAAAATATTTAAAAAAAGTAAAACTAAATCGCTCTCAAGGGGGTGTTACAAGACAAAATACACCAAAAAATATAATTGGGTTAAAAAATTATCGAATAACAGACCTCCAGTCAAGATCTTTAACTGAAAAATGCTGGAGAAGAATCCTCTTGAACTCCACAACATTTACATTTGAAATATCTTCCAAACAAAACATTGAGTTATCCAATTGTTGAATTCTCACGATTGACGAATTACAATGTGTAAGTAAATAAATAAAAATTGTCACGTTTGAATTGTAAAAATGTTACCATGCTAATTTTAAATTGGGTAAAAAGAGTTAGAAAAATCGTTCAATAAATTTCATAAGCTTATATTGTATAATATATGAAAGTAAAAAAAAGTAATGTAAAAATATTTGAAGTTCAAAAAATTCTAAGGTTTTTGGTAAAATAAAGAAATTATCCTTGCCCATATATCATATCTTCGCGGATTTTATTGCCACCGCTCGCGCCAATGTTCCCCGTCTCCCCTATCTCACCTATCGAATAAAGGAGATCGCTTTAAAGAAATCTTGTTAACGCTATAATTTATGAGTTGTTTAAGATATTTTGTCTCGCATGTGCCCCGTATTGCCCCTACGCTACTCTCTAATTTAATACATTCCGTCAAAATAAAAGCAGATGCAATTTTGGTTAGAAATAGACACAGCAAAACTTTTTTTTTCCTGTTAAAACTTAAACAACCTTTACAAACCGATGTCTCTTAGTGTTAGTGGTAGATAAAAGTGCGTGCATACGTAATTATAAACTCTTCAGATCAGAGTAAAAACAAGGAAAGTTTATCATTTTTATATTTATTTTTGGCTTTTTCTAGGAAAATATTAGTTTTATATCGTCGTTGTTAAGGAAAAAGTCAATAATTGCATTTAGACTTTATGGAGATCATCAAGTAATAAAATGACTTTTTCCATACAAACAATCAATTTTTACAGTTAATGATTTTTTTAGTGACCTAACTTCGCTATTGACTTAGATAATTCCATTTTTTTACTTTTAGAGTGATAGGGATTTGTGTTTTTGATTCAAATAATGTAAAATCTCATTTTGAGCAAAAATGGTAATTAATGATTTTTTCTTTAACAGTGACGATATCTATAAACTAAAAGGAAATTATTGTGTGGGTGTGTTTTTTTAACAAAAACTCAAAACGAGCAACTTTATGTAACACATATAATATTAGAATAGTTAACGAAAAATAGCTTTGTTACTCTAATGATTACATTAATTCCCGCTATACATGTTTCTTCTTCCTATGCCAAGGCTCTGTTCAGGCAAAATGATCCCGGTTTGTAACGAAAGCAATGCTAAGGTCAGACTGGTGGCATTTTATATTGAAATTATGTATGGTATATTGATACTAAAGAATAATGTTTGAGATGGGTGATACATTCTGCATTACTTTATTATTTACGTATTTTTTTGTGTTTGCTTATGTCTTTGTATATCTCAAATGTTTTTATTAAATTAATTGTGAAGTATAGGTAAAACTTTAACTTTTCTTTCTTAGAAGTTATAATTTCTCTCGATAACATGGTTTCCAAATTCTGATAAATTGTTATTTGATTGACAACGGTTATGTTAAATATTCTGATATGGAATTACAATAGTTTCTACAGTTCTAGCACATTTTCAAAAAACGCATACAGTGGGCAGTAGTTTGTGATGAGTTCCGTAGAATAACGACACTTTTAGGCCCCATTTGTGCGTATAATTTGCGGCCCACTCCACATCTAATCCTATTCAAAGTGCACTACTCCTGAGGCAGAGAAAACTCGATAAGTCTACCATTTGGTCGCCCACAAGATGTCTGGTATTTACGTTACAATCTGTCTACTTTTAATCGACGATCAGCCTATTGTCGACATGCTCGAGGGTCTTTCAGATAGGTTGACGGGAAATGAGATGAAACAGTGGTGGTTTAAGAACAAAATTTCTCAAATGGCACTTTTAAGGGGCATTGTAGTATTGAAAATTTTCAAATAAGCTTTTCAAATACTTTCATTAAATTTAATTAATTTGTCAGAAAGTATCCAGTACACACAATTGTATTTTTTGTATTATTATGTGCTAATTTATATTCAATTGTTTAACTTTTCACTTAACCGATATAAATTGTTTTTATTGTATTATGGATATTGACCATAGATATTCACTGTAAAATTTTACAACAAATAAAAGTTAAATATACTAACTGAAATGTAGAACAGAATTGTTCTTTTTTATCATGTTAATGGCTTAGTTTCGATTTATTTTTATTTTACCAATTGGTGTAGAAAAGTATTCGAAATGTGGATACACAAGATAATGCTACGGTTACCCTGGACGGATATGGTCAGCAACACATGGGTTCTTCAAAGAGCCAAAGTTGATAGAGAGTTGCTGACTAATATTAAAATCCGAAAGGTGTCCTATTTGGGTCATGTATTTAGAGGAGAAGAGTACAAATTACTGCACTTGATCATCCAAGGCAAAATAGAGGGTTGAAGAGGTGTTGGCAGGAGGCAAATCTCGTGGCTCCGCAATATACTTGATTGGACAGGTATAAGGAGCGTGGGGATCTTTTTTGGGCTGCCGGGGACAAAGATGCTTACTCTCAGGTGATAGTCAACGTTGGGGGGACCTGACATGACACTAGGAAGAAGAAGGTGTAGAAATAATATAATATTTAATTACATTTTTGTGTGTGTTACAACCACCCATGTTAACAATATTTAATGTGTCATATCAATAACCAGACACCCTGTAGATTTAACTAGCACTATAAATTCTGAAATTTATAACAAGTATTTTATGCTAAGAAAAAAGTTTATATAACCTCAATCTAAAATTTTTCGCCATCATTCATTTGACTACTGACCATCGGAGCCAAAATATATTTTCTTGAATTTATTTAACTAACAAGAGAAACAATAAATTCAATTAAATAAGAAAGATTGTTCGTGAAACCTTATAAAATTAAAGTTTAATAAAAAGAAACAGGGGATTGGATTGAAGTTAAATTTTTAACCACATTTTAACTAGAAACCTACATTTTTCAAGGTTGTATTTTACAAGACTTCTCGACTACTAATTTCGAATAACATCGCGATGAAAGTTCTAAGTTCATATTTTATCCTTTTATTCCCATTTTTAATGTAATTTCAATGTTAAAATGAACTTGGAAGAGCAAAATATCCCACTTGTATAAACAAAACATTCAGCTATCGATCGTTACTCGAGAAAGTTAAATGGAACTTAGTAAAAATTATTCTCCTGAATTTCATTTCCAAAATTACTTTATACCAAAGTTTATCTACTTCGACTAGGTGTCTGATGTTTACTTTTCTTCAGCGAAATTCCCCGTTGTCTCGGCAGTTCTGTAGAGCAAAATCTTGTTAAGGCGATAATTTATGGGTTGTTTATAAATACTGTTTGAGGAACGGGGGAACCTTTGCTCTGAAAGCGGCTTCCACGGTGACAACATTCAATATCTTCTCCCTGCCTTACTCATTATGCAGTGCTTTCAAAACTTTACTTCAATGCAAACCCTCGTTTTATAAATATTAAACCATAAAATTTTATTTTTTAATATTTATCGTCACAAACACCCTTTCTCATTTAATTTTATTCATAATTATTCTTGTTAATTCAATAAACGTAAAGTACGAGTATATATACGAGGGCTGCTACTTAAGTTTTGAGATATGGCAACACCAGTGTAGATATGTCAAATCTGATACCAGCATCGTAAAGTTTGGCGTTTTTAATAGTATACGTGCTCAAAAAGTTTTGTCATACGAGTGCTATTTGTGTTGTTTACAGTGAGTTGAAAAATTCATCTCGGCCAAAAATGCAATTAAATCGTGAACATTTTCGTGCGACGATTTTTTTATGATTTTCGACGTGGACTAACTCAACAAGTTCGCGATGGATACCGCATAATTTGACAATCGCTCAAAAAAAGGCTCGATTGGTCCAAAGAAATGTTGAAAAAATTCGATCGCGGTGCTTCAAAAGACGTCTATAAGATCGTGACAGCCGACGAATCATGGATCTATGCATATGAGCCAGAAACTAAACAGTAGTCGACTGTGTGGGTCTTTCAAGACGAGCTAAATTCAACAAAAGTTGTTCGCGCAGGAAGCACTTCGAAGCAAATGGCTTGTTTCTTCGGTATAAATGGTCATGTAGCAACAGTGCCTTTAATAGAACGTCGTATGGTTAATTCTGAATGGTTCACCACCATTTGTTTACCAGAAGTGTTCGGAGAAATAAGCAAAAACCAACCGCCGAAGACGGATAATTCTCCACCATGACAATGCGATCTCTAACACATCTGCTCAAACAAGTGACTTTTTGAGCACTCAAAACATCGAATTGATGGGTCATCCGCCGTACAGCCCTGATTTGGCACCCAATGACTTATTTTTATTTCCGAAAATCAAAAACAAATTTCGAGGTCAACGTTTTTCGATGCCTGAAGAAGCGGTTGATGCGTTCAAAACGCATGTTTTGAAGTTACCTCATTCGGAGTGGAAAAAGTGCTTCGAAAATTGGTTCAAACGCATGCAAAAGTGTATTGATCTTTATGGAGAGTATTTTGAAAAACAATAAAGCCATTTTCGATGATAAATATTTGTTTTTACTTGTCTGTCTCAAAACTAAAGTAGCAACTCTCGTACCTTATGTTTTGATGGTCAGTAATCAACATAACGATGTGGAAGATATTACGAGTATATTCTGGTTATTATTAAAACTTCTTTTTTATGATAAAATACTACAATAGTTACAAATTTTCGAGTTTACAGTACTCGTCAAATACTCGTACACAAATGCATGTTACAAGGTTTTGTTTTCGCGACGACATTCGAACACATTAAAGGTTCTAAACAATGAAGGCTACACAAACAAAAATATGATTGAAATATGTATTATTTATCAAGCATTTCGTAAAATAAAAATAATTCTAAACTAAGTCATTTGATAAGGGCTCTAGACATAAATCAATTCAACAATCAATCCCTTTGAAACCATGGTTTAATAAAATAAAAATGAACAAGATGGAAATGTCGTTTGTTAACGGGCCACTGCGTGATGGCTAGTCACCTTTACAAAATGGGTATTGTGGAGAATTCCGGTTGCGAGTGTGGTTTGGATAATGAAACAATAGACCATGTAGTTTTCGGTTGTCGTCTGTGAGTCAGATTGATTTACTAAAATCCATATCTTTACGGCGTCTAATGAATGTTGCGTTTCTTCTTTCTTCGTGGAACTTTCCACACATAAATCGATTGTTAAATTTTTGAAGCTCTGTCTGTTGAAACTTTAAATTGTCTAGGTGTGGATTTTTTTTAAATGATTTTTATTACGAGTATATTGACTCACATAATTGCATAGTAACTTTAATTTGGAAGCTTAAAGCATCCTAGTTTGGGTGGATTGCCTATTAAACAACAAAAAAATCATTTGATCTGTAAAAAAGTAGGTAATGCTTTTCTACATTTCAGTTAGTATATGTACTATTTACCTTTTATTTGTTTGATATTTTTATAGTGAATATGGTCAAAATATATACTTGAATAACCCATTAGTAAAATAAGAATTCAAGGGGAGAAATTTAATATATTTAAAAAAAAAATGAAATTTGTTATTTTAAATAGTTTTTTTGTGTCACAACTAAATAATAGAAAGCTCGCTGATATCATTGGGAGGCCTTAGTATTATTTACAGTTCTTATTAGGTGAGTTACACAAGTAAAACACTTAAGCCTTCAAATACTCAACTGAGTTGGGCTGAAAGCCTATTTAATACAGTTTTTTTCCACTCCACGGTGTGTTGAACTTATTATTCGACCAGCTTAAATAATAGTTCACAACAACATACGAGTATAAGTGCAAAGGTTGTTTGGACATGTTAAACATATGAGTATCGGAAGAATATAATGCAAGCATAAGTTAGAGTTGTGATAGATAGTGATAAGAAAGTTTGGCGCTCTTTCTATCCAAACATGGAAATGGCGTGATGATATGCATGTATGTGTTACCCGTTTCGATATAACTATCATTTTCATTAGCAACTAATATAAGGTAAACTAAGTAGAGGGGGAATGTTACGCAGATTGGAAGGAATTGCCTTAATTAATTCCTACATTAAGTGAGTGTTTTGAAGATAACAGTAATATGGAAACTAATCCACAATAATTTAAATATATCCTCTTCTTCTTTTTCTCGAGGTTCCGTCTCCTACTGGAGGCTGGCTGCCATCATGCTAATCATTATCTTGTTGGTAACTCCAGTCTAGAACAACTTAATATAACTGCACCCAAATCCCTCCTACAAGTTCTTAAGCTAAGTGTTACGGCGTCTTCCTCTACTCGTTTGATATATATTTTTTCCCTGGGTGATCACATTTGTTATAATGTATCTTGTACCTCTAATTATGAGAGCCAAACACAGCAACGTGCAATCCTTTACAGTTTTAAACTGTTCTTGGTCATTATATAAACGAGCAAAGCACATTCATGTTTGTATCACGATCTGTCCAGGGAACCTAGATGATGCGTTTTTAGACCGATATTTACGTCCATAGATTCACATTTACCCTCAAAGTGAAAAAAAACAGTATTTACACTACTAATCGATGATGAGGTGAAAGCCTTAAAACCGGTAGGGTTATACCTTTTTTTTTTTATTAAACAAAGTAAAATATTATACAAACATTGGTCAAGGATATACCTATATACAAATTTATTACTTAACTAATCTTACTTATATGTTATAATTTATAAACTTACTTAATCTTATTTTAAATTACAATGTCTTTAAACCTCCACAATGTTAATGCCTTAACTATAAATAATACACTACTAATCGTTTTCAACATGCGTTTCTATGTAACGTTTCTGTAAAGGAATATATATTTTTTTAAATAAACATTTTAAAGCTTTGAATATATATAATGCCATAAAACATTTTATCAATAACTCTTAAAAAATAATAATTTTATAAAATTTCTCAGAAAATATTCTTGACAAACGAGTTGTATCATCTTTCTAAGAATATCTTTCAGCCCAAAATACATAACCACGATCTACAATACATAAATGGGGGCCCATTGGTAAAACTTCGTCATCACGTCTCGAATGTCAGAGCTCGGGGCGGCTTTGCCAAAGCGGAGGAGGGTGGTGTTTGTGGCGGGGTTGGGACCGGAAACTGGGGAGAGAGCAAGGGAGGTGCTTCCCGTGAGGCGGGAAACTGGATTCCATATTCAAAATCACCTAAAGCTTTCAGCGAGGGAAAGTAGCCTATTTTTTAAAACGGGAATGTTTTGATTTGATGTATTTACTCGTATGTCGATACATGTTATAAATTCCTTAGAATTGATTTATTTGTTGGTATAGTACCACTCAATATATCCGAAATGTTGACTCAAACATCATGAAGAGAACCACTTGAGTAGTCACGTAACTCACAGTTCATCCCCTAACAAAATAAAAATACTCGGACATGGAGAGGTTATAATATTCGCGCATGTCGCACAAGCAAATATATACTCTTAAACAACGAATATGTATATTTTTGTTTTTTTTTGTCCCATTGCGAATATAGCTCCGATCTCCTGGGTAAAGAAAGACAAGCTTTTTGCCGACTAGACTACGAAGCTCTCTATTAAAATGAAATGTGGATGTATGTATATCCCGGATCCCAAATATGTGTTCTAAATGTTCGGAAAACGGACAAATGTTTTACAGTTTGTTTATATGAATTTTATATATGAGCATTGAGAGGATTAAGGATACCTATGACTTTGGTCGTATCTATTCTTTAAAAAAAATATATGAATTTTGTATATGAGGCATGATTATTGTTAGTTAATTGTTGTGTTTGTAGAACGATTCAGTTTTAGTATTGAATACTTGAAACAGAGTACATCATGTTATTTACGTACATAAATACCATCACGTTGTTTCCCTGTCAGAATAAGCAGAGATGATAGGATTTCAGACTTTCCTTTCACGACACATACGAGTATATTTCAAATCCTCTTCATACAGCTCTTTACAATTTACATTTCTTTCTAAAATATCAATCACTTCATACAATCATATGTTACGTACAATCCATATTTTATTTATTTACTGTCGATTTCTACGATTCATATTTTTTACAAAATACATTTTAAAATCAGAGTGCTCGTGAATACGGAAAAAAAGATGTTACAGGAAAAATATAAATTTCCATACACTAAAATGGTTCAAATAATTTAAAATCTAAAAGAAGTTATCTCTCTCTCTCTCTCTCTCTGAATAATAGCCGTCAGCTCCTATATATGAAGGAGTATACGCCAGTGTCAAGTGATGCTTTAAAGAAGTTAAAACATACAATTCAATGAATATTTTGTTTATTTACGGTCGATTTCAACAATTCACATTTTTTACAAAATACATTTAAAAATCTGAGTGCTCGTGAATAAAGAAATACAACACGTAACAAGAAAAAAAAATTCCATACACTAAAATGGTTCGTATAATTTAAAGTCTAAAAGAAGTTCAAACGTACAATTCAATCCATATTTTATTTATTTACGTTCTATTTCAACAATTCACATTTTTTACAAAATACATTTAAAAATCTGAGTGCTCGTGAATAAGGAAATACAAGAAGTTACAAGAAAAATATAAATTTCCAAACACTAAAATGGTTCATATAATTTAAAGTGTAAAGGAAGTTCACACATACTCGCACTATTGTATCCAATAGGGCTTACAAAACCCAGGCACGTATACATTAAATACAAAATAAACCAATTATAAAAATAATAAATGATGTTGTATTCGAGTATATATGACGAGAGTCGTTTCTATATTGGTAAGCTGGTTGATTTCCACTCGAGCGTTTTGGGTTCGATTCCCAACGGTACCAACAAAAAAATAAGAAAAAAATTGTCCCAGTTTGGTAAGAGGTCATCTCGTAACAATATTATCAAACGCTAAGTACGCGAATGAGTGTTATTACCTCTTCACGTGCGAAGTATTGCCAACACATGCAATGGTGAACTGCGAGTTTCATGCATATTTTAGTGGTTCTAAAACACGAAAGCTTCATTTCTGAAACTGAAAATAATATTGTCTCCCAGTCTCCACACTCTGAAATTTGTCTAAATCACCAATGTGCAAATATTGCAGAGTGCTGTACTAAAAAAATATAAAGATTTTATTACAATACACAATTCTCGTTATTCCTACAGTTACTCTCAATAAGTTTAATTCTTAATCTATCCACTTAACTAGTGGTCTCCAAACTTTTTTGATCGCATACCCCTAAAATAGAAGAAATTTATAGTTCGAACCCCTGAATATATGAGTATATGAGGGTCCGTACTATAATTTTGTATGTATATACGAGTACATACGTAAAAATATCATGGATTGACAGTCTTAGATACAAATATTTGTTGTCTGCCTATCTGATAGTGTCGCCGCTATCAATTCTTAGTCTATTTGATATTTATGATCGTGTAATTTAAAAATTCAAGTTATTATTTGTCCATATATAATATTTATTTTTATTTTTTCTGTCACTTGGCGTACCCCATGGGATACACGTACCCCACTTTGGAGACCACTGCATTAATCCGTGGAAAAAAAAAACAATTACAACAGTTCATTCCGTGTAAGTGGGAATGCTCGGAATATTAAAAAAAATAATTATGATAAAACGATAATTTATAAAGCGCATTCATCGAGTTGACTCTCCTCAAAGAAAATTAGCATTGGAAGGATTTAGATATATGGTAAAAAATAGAGTGAATTAATATTTTTATGTTTTACTCTTTCATTGTATACAGCATAACTTAGCGGACCAAAGTCAGAAAAAAAATCAGTAATTTTTATTTCGTTTGCTTTATTTTTTTATAAGAAAACTTCACAATACATGTTATAGTATCTTATACTCGTATAAATGTAATTGGTTGGTAAAGGTACCTGAAGGTTTTCTTTAACCCTTCCTGTCCTGTGATGTGTAACTATAATAGTACACATTGCTTCTAAAAACTTTAATATCTCTATAAATACAATAATTTTAGTAATTCCTCCGTAATACATTTACGCATTGAATGAAAAAATTATATTAACAATAATTAGCACTTATCGACCACATTAGAGATATTGTGTGAAAATCGGGAATAAATTCACCAATACAATCAAACGTGTGCCAATGTATAACGTAGGTATATTCATTCTACAAAACCGCTATGGGTGAGGAAACGACGCTATTCACGTCTCACTACTCTCACTCTACTTCGGTATATGAGAACGCAATAAATAGAATCTCACTTCGCTCTCTTTTCTCGCTTCAGTAGCTCGTGGGCTTTCGTTTGAGGTGGTCGTTTCGCCCGTTTTGTGAACGTCGGCCGATTTTTTTTTTCATGTTTTCAGCAATTAAATTTCAATTATCATCACTTTTGACTTCAAATATAATTAATTTAAGCGATTGGCTATGAATGTTCTTATTTTTCCGATTTTAAATCGCTCATTTTTACATGTGTATTGAATACACAGCACCGAAACGCAAGCATTTTTTTTAGCACAGGAAGGGAAAGGTTATTAAAATTATATTATAATTTTTTAATAAAATAAATAAAACGCAAATTTTTTATTCGCCACTGTTTTATTTGGGTTCACTATCGGTTTCAAATACCTCCGTCTTCCTCGTCAGGTGTAGATGAAAGCAAACGATGATCAGAAAAACGGGGGTTTTTGAAACCGGTTTTGAACTCAAATAAAATATGATGAATACGAAATATACTATATGTGTTTTATTTAGTTTATTAAAAAAATATAAACGTAACACCATAAAGTGAAACAAACGTATTTTCTAGGAACAAGAAAAAACTGTATTTTATTGTGATTGATATATCTTGTTAGACTTGTAGTGGAGTACGTCTCTGTGTGTATCGGTTTAGAGTGGGTAAGCTATTACACTTCAGCAAACACAAATTAAATCTTCAGTTCCGATACCAAAGAGGTAAAAATTTCAAGATTATCTGCAGATTTAATCCGCTGCTGCCTTTTATTAGGCAGAATTTTGTATAGTGCTTTTTTTGTTGTTTTTGAAGAGCGACATAATTAATTATGATACGCAGAATATAAGTTAGAGATTTTTTTAAATAAGTTGTAAAATAGTATAGGTATAAGAGAAAAAACAATCCAGAATCAAATCCGCTAGGAATCGAAAGTGGGGTGCCTGCTTGCTTAGTGTGAATACTAACTGTTAGACCACGGCTGTCGACAATACTAAGACAATTTATATATGTTACATAAACTGAAAGGCGTGACGTGGCAGTAAACGGAAATTAATGTACGATTGTGTAGGAGTTGCGGGGGTGGAGGATACATGTTATACTATACCATAGTTGTATACAGTAAAAAAGAATGCCCATGTGGCAATCTTTTCCAACTAACCAGATGTGTGTTAAAGAGGCTTTAACCAAAACCGATTCTAGAACTATTTTTAAAATATATAGGGTTCCAATGGAAACCGAGTTCGTAACCCCCGGTCTGGAATATAATGCCTTAACATGATATGATGATATTTGCAAGTACAACGATATTCGTCATGCAACACGGTAATTCCTCTTTTCCGCCCCCCGTAAAGGATGTCTAGGCGGGGGTAGGCGGGGGCAGTCATCTTAAGGGAGTGGTGGCGGCGCACTGGCAGGGGTTGGAGGCTGCAGGGGGCGGTTTAGCCGAGCACAACATCGATCTTTCTGTCTCCGTATTCCCGAGACCGTGTGACAAGCCACCCCCTCTCTTCCTCCACCCCACACCACCCACTCCTCCGACAATCTGGGAAATCAACTGGAATGAATTTTCCTAGCCATTTTGTCTTATATCCCTATATTACTACCATTATTGGAGTGTCAAATATAAATGGCTTAATTAAAATATTTTAAAAACCTTATTTGAATAATTATAGAATTATTCATTATATTGCGCAAAGTGCGCCCAGAAAATTTTAAGGTATTGATTCATTAATGAAGACACAATATTTTATAAAGCTAAATTTAGTATTCATAAGTACAAAAGAGAAATCATTTGAACTAAGCGCTTTCTAATATATAAATATGCTTTTTAAAGGAGGGTAGTTTCTCGGGGTCTCCTAGACATGACTTAAGCAAGTACCCGTACATTGAAATTTTTAGGTAGTTACAATGTTAGACCCTCTGCATTAGGTAGTATTTCTATTAAAATTTACCTAGAAGAGCTCGTCTGGTAACAATACTTACGAGAGTCTAGTACGTGCGCGAGTGTTGGTGGTAACATGTGTAATAATAATAATAATATTAAAAATACAATTTATATTGTGCAGTTTAGAGAGCATGTTTTCCTCTAGTCCGCTCGTATTGAGGATTTGAATCCATTATTATTGACAGATTACAAAACAATACAGACATGTTAAGTGTAAATATAGAAAAATGGTGGATGTGGTCATTAAATTGGGTACTTCCCCACATCTACATATGTAATTAGAAAATATATTTGGTAATAAAACCACAAAATACTTTGTAGATCTTTTGATATGTGATAGAAACACATTCAACTTTAGGTGGATTATCAGGTTCAAATATAATCATAGATTTTGTAATTACGAACCTCATGCAAAGTATAATTACGAGTACGAACCACGAGTTTCATGCTTCCTTCAGAGGCTCGAAACCCAATGATTCGATTACTGGGTTCGATAACAATATTCTTAGTATGCTCAAATTATCAATCCGGACATCCTAAAGGTACCATAAAAAAGAATAAACAAAGATTGATGTTCATCTTTACACGTTTAATATGCTCGATTCCCTGTTGAGAAGAATGTTAAATTAATTAAACTCCGTTGATAAGAGTTGAATCACTAAATAGTGCTATTGAAATGTAAACTCAAATCGATGTGGTTACGTAGGCAATTGACATATGCATTTATTTTAATTATTTTTTATATTGATGTATCTTTTTTTGGTTTTGTTGAATTGTTAATATATTTTTTAAAATTTTTATATTATTTTGTAAATAATGTAAATGAACTCGTACTCTTTTTAACGTTGTTTTATAAGGCATATTGTACCGTTGAAAAACAACTGGCTAGATATTACCATTATTTATCTATCGTCTCGTGAATATGATTTTATTAGGATATCTCCAGAGACTTTGAATACTCGTAAATTTCTTTCCGCCAACCAGTTTGTGTACGTCAAATGTTTGAATCTATGGCTGATTTCATAACAAATATTGATTCAAATTAAAGGAAAATAATAATTACAAATCTAGAAATAATAATGGTAGAAACTGAAAAAAACTGAGTGATGGAACCGAAGGAAAATCATGTTGAAATGGTATTCAGAGTGATGAAACCGAAGGAAAATTATGACGAAATGGTATTCAGAGTGATGGAACTGAAGGAAAATTATGATGAAACAGTATTCAGAGTGATGGAACCGAAGGAAAATTATGATGAAACGGTATTCAGAGTGATGAAACCGAATGAAAACTGTGATGAAATGGTATTCAGAGTGATGGAACCAAAGGAAAATTATGATGAAACGGTATTCAGAGTGATGAAACCGAAGGAAAATTATGATGAAATGGTATTCAGAGTGATGGAATATATTTCCATTTTTACTTGACACGGTTTAATAACTTTGATAAGATTTATTTTATACCAGCTTTGATGTATAAAAGTGAAACGTGGATATAAAAAATATTGAAAGGAGCCAAATAAGTGTTATGGTAATGCATTTTGAGGTGATTTGGATATGTAGACCGAATGAATGAAGAAAGATTAACAAAACAAATATAGAGAACACATTTGAGTGGAAAGCGTTGTAGAGGAATAAAAAATATGCATAAGCCAAATGAACGCAGATTTTTTTAAAAATAGGATTCCAGTCTGGTTTTCACTAAGGGGTCTATTAAAAATATATTTCTGGTTGGTTGGAACAGATTGCCACATGACAATAAACTCGCCAGGTTAAAAAACGCTATTTTGAAAGAATGAAACGTAAAAAGTCAGAGAAATGGTTGGCTTTTTTTGAAAAGACGAAATATGTGTGCAGCGATAGGAAAGTCAGACGCTCTTTCCATTCTCCTTACCTTGACAGGAAAACGGCGTGAAGGTATAAATTAATATACACGTATACATATCATACGAATTTCTGCTGTCATACAATGCGGATCTTATAATTTGTTACTAATTTGGAATGATAATTCACTCCCAAAGTCACTCCCAAATCCTTGAAAAGACTTACTTGAAATAATTGGCTCGGTGACCTGATTTTTCGTTGCTGTAACTGATTTGCAGTAAATTTTACCATAGAACTGTAAACTTTACCATAAGTCTTGCGCTCTGTCTTATCTACCTACCCCGATAGGAACACAGCGCGTGTTTGTTTTTATACGTGTGTATCAATATCTTTTTTTATTACCTTTGAGCATAATTTGATTGATTCAAGTGTACATGGTATAAATATAACCAACATATTTCAAAAACCTTTAAAGCACATGTTCTCTTCCTGTATATCAATCAACCTATTCGCTGACACTGAATGTACTCGGTGGGTAAGCACAATGCATTAAAGGCAACTTTAATAAAAAATGAGTCGATATTACATCCCTAATTATCATTTATTATAAACAGGTGTTTTGAGGTACCAACATCAAAATGATATATCTTTGCGCAGATAAATATGATCAAAACTAATGATTACATATTATGCCAAGTATCGTAAGTAATTGAAAGAATGTGAATTTGGTTCTGTTTTTAACGAGGAGAATGAATTTTTAAAACAGTTTTGAAATTCCAACAATATTACGTATTATCACATATTTAATATATATTTTTGTTTTTTATTTTTATTTAAAAAAAATCAATGAATGACGTTATGTATGATCTCATGTGCATACGTTTTCATATGTATATACAGTACCCGGCGGTAAGTAATACACATCGGGCTTAAGAAAGAGACTGTCGGCCATAATGGGCTAAGTTCGACTTTGTAGAGCGTCGTCTATTTTATTCATACACGTGTTTCGTCGCGATTTGTCAGTCGTTGTCAAGCGTTGTAGGGACAGAGACGACGCTATACAAAGCCAAAGTTAGCCGATTATGGCCGAGAGTCTCTTTCTTAAGCCCGATATGTATTACTTACCGCCGGGTACTTGTATTTCCTAATGAATGATGCTATGTGATGATAATATTTAAATAATTTAAGAACAACTGGAAACATTGAGACAAATATTAGAGAAAATTTGATTACAAATAAGTAGGCATATTAGATACGGACATTAAAACGACCAAAAATCCAATTTGAAAATCTACAAAGGGATCTTGGTTCAATCATTACAAGATATAGGGAGGTGCTCCAAGACGTAAAAAACAGAATAAATATCGGCTGGAACAAATGGAGAGAAACGACGGAGGCTATATGTGACAAAAGGCTACCAATAAAACTTAAGAACAAGATCTACAAGACAGTTATCAGGTCCGCATGGAGCTGAATGTTGGTTTCTTAAGAAAAAAGAGGAACTATTGTTTCATATCGCGGAGATGTGTATACTATAGTGGTCATTGGACGTCACTAGATTGGATAAGATTCGAAATTAATGAATAAGGGGAACAATTAAAGTTGCACCAATAGTAGATAAAGCCCGGAAAGCATGAGTACGCTGGTATGGGCACGTGTAACGGTTGGATAAAGGGTATACGCTAAAATAGCTACAAATTGAGAACTCCCAAATAGACGCAGAAGGAGACCCAAGAAGAGCCTTTAGTAGAAAGTGGAGAAGGCCATGACGAGACTCGGACTATCCCCCAGGTGATTGGTGAAATTGAGAGAGATGGAGGGAAAGGGTCCAACCAGCCAACCTTAAATTAATGGAATAAGGGAAGGGAAAAGAAGATGGAGATTAATTTTGATGTTGATGGTGTTCATACAACATTACATTTGATCATAAGTGTTCAAAACTAAATAGAACAAATAAATAAAAACAATATTTTTATAGCAAGTTAATTATAACACTGAAGTATGTTTTTTTTTCTATTAATGTGAACATCAATATAAAAACACACAAATTCTATTCTTACACGAAGAAAATTTCTATGAGAACTCTGTACCTAAGTGAAGATATTAAAATCAAGGTACAGAAAATATTAGAGTGGTCTTGACGGATCCAACAAATGTGAGCTATGTTTAGACAAAATATCACTGAGGTATATTTGCTCCATTTAATGACCGTCACAAATAATAGTTAAAATATTACTCGGATAATCTGTATAAATATTCCTTCAAAATAAGCTTATGTTATGTATTAAAAAAGTCAATAACTACCAATAAATAAATTAAGGTGGAAATATCTATATTGCATAACCAGACTACTATCGGACTATTAATACCAAAATGATATCTATCGATCTAATTAGGACATTGATGATTCCAAGAATGAAATTCAATCAAGTTTTTTTAAGTATCTCCGACTACAGTCAGTGGTAATAGTATACATACCTAATCACACTCATCTACGATATTGTAATGAAGGTATAAAATCTGAAGGTGAGAAAGAGAACATTATATCCATATAGTAGAAGAGTATCATATGAACCAAACAGTGATTCTTTATCGACTCATATGTATAAACTTTCAATGAGATATGAAAATTGTATGAAAAAACTTGACTGTTGTAAAAATGAATTAGATTTTTCTTTAGATAATTCACTCGGATGATACCTATTTTACATATCCGAATTAGTCATTCGGACATATTGAATTATTAGTGTGGACACATTGAAAAGCGTGACCGGGAGACAACATTATCTTCAGTATGGATTAACAATATCACCTAGCACGTTAAGAGACAATACACACGATTGCCAAGTCTAGCGTGTGCGAGTATTATTACTAGACAATACTTTTACCAGACTGGAACTCCTTTCTAACTTTAATTGAATCTGACACTTCAGAATGGAAGTCAAGCGTTTTACTAGACCACAGAGGTCTTCAAAATGTAATCATTAATACTGTATCAGAGATTGTTGACTTTTACATGGTTTTATATGTATATACTACACAATATAAACCTTTCCCTTCCGGTGCTACAAAAAATCACGCGTTCCGAGGCTGTGTATTCAATACACATGTAAAATGAGCGATTTAAAATCGGAAAAATAAGAATATTCATAGCCAATCGCTTAAATTAATTAAAATTGAAGTCAAAAGGGATAATAATTGAAATTTAATTGCTGAAAACATGAAAAAATATTCGGCGACGTTCACAAAACGGATGCAGAAATCACCTCGTATGAAAGCCCACTAGCTACTGAGACGGAACACTAACACTGTGTATGTTATACCTCAAAGGAAGAAACAACTGCGAATTGAGATTCTATTTGTTGCGTTCCCATATACCGAAGTAGAGTGAGAGTGATACGTGAATCGTGTCGTTTTCTCATTCATAGCGGTTTTTAGAATGAATATACCTACGTCACACACTGGCGCACGTTTGATTGTATTGGTGAATTTATTCCCGATTTTCACAAAATATCTCTGATGTGGCCGATAAGTGCTAATTATTATTAATATTTTTTTTTCATTCAATGCGTAAATGTATTACGAAGAAATACCTACAATCTGAACCCAGTATTTATTATATTTATAGAGATATTAAAGTTTTTAGAAGCAATGTGTACTAGTTACACATCACAGGATAGGAAGGGTTGAATGCATTGGGTATATTCTTTATTCTAGCGTTGAAAAGTTCAAGAAACATAGACACGATTCCACCAGTACTGCCTGAGTGGAAATAAGTACGGTTTTATTGCAATATTCGCACACCTAGTCCATGACATTGTATGGAGAAGAAACGAGAAGATTATCCAGGAAATAGAAAGTTTGCGGTTTGATGCGTTATAAATTGCGATGATTGCTTTAATGCAGCACATCATATTTGCAATACTTCGTTATTGAACCGTGCTTTTCCGAGAACTGTGAAACCGTGATGGATTGAACGGGTTTATAATTGAATATTGAGTTACCGAAAATAAAATAAAAATTGCTCAGTTTGAATATAAAGTAATAATACATTATAATAGACGTTAGGACAGAGTAACAAAAAACTTTTTTCTTTTAAATTGCAGTTTGAATTAATTATATATTATATGACAGAGTACACTGAACTTTTTCATTTAAAAAAATAGCTCAGTTTGAATATAAAGTAATAATTTATTATCAGACAGAATGAAATGAATTTTTTTCTTTAAAAAAAATAGCTCATTTTTAATATGAAGTAATGATACATTGTAGGAAATAGTAACACTGAACTTTTTTCATTAAAAAATAGCTCAGATTGAATATAAAGTAATAATACATTATATGACAGAGTAACAATGAACTCTTTTTCATTAAAAAAATAGCTCAGCTTGAATATAAAGCAATAATACATTTAAAGACAGAGTAACAATGAACTTTTATCTGTTATAAAAAGTTAATTATTTTAAACCGATTACCACAAAATATATTCTCCATACTTCTTGGAACCGAAGTTTAAAATGGTAGCATATTTAATAATAAATTATTTTGTTATTCCAATAATTACATTAATCCCCGCAACACGTGTTTCTACCTCCTATTTTAAAACCTTTCATCAATTGAATGATCCCTGATTGTTATAAGAGAAAAGCTTATGGTAAGTGGTGTCACGTTTTATCATGTTTGTGGTCCTGTTCTTTATTTTTTAGTAAAACTATTTGACATTTTATAATAAATGTTGCATTCGTCGTCTTTATAATAATTATTCCGTTGATATAATTTTTCCGTTGATATATGATAATATTCTAGTCTCGACTTGGAGCATTATTGTGTGAAGTTTGATATCTAAATAGTGCTTTTAAAAACTGCCCTTTTCATATTATTATACGGCAATTTCTTCCATCTGACTATACAAGAGTATCGCATCGTTTTACCAATTACAGAGTGAAATATTGTAAAGTTCCAAACATTTTTTTTTCTTTGTTACAATCCTAGGATTGGTCTGCACCAAGCACTCGATCCCTCCACTCATCTCTGTCATCCGCCAGTCTCTTCATCTCCTGGTAGCTGCCACAGCGCACATTCCGGATCACCCGGTCCATGTGGCTATATCTAGGGCACCCTCTATGGTTATTGCCCTCAATCATTCCCTCGACGATGGTAAGGAGAAGACCTGGGTGCCTGATGTTATGGCCTTTCCAACTGGATCGTTGTTGGGCAACTCTATTTAGGAGTTGCTTTGTTTCACCAACCCCGCTCAATACCTCGTCGTTTCGAATGTGATCTGACCAATGTATCCTGGCCATGCGCCTGTAGCTCCACATCTCAAAGGCAGCTATACGCCCGGACTCGATCTGACTGATGGTCCACGTTTCGCAGCCATACAACAGCACACTCCAGACAGAAGTTTTCACTAAATTCTTCCTAACATTGATATCAATGCTAGGAGATTCAAATATCTTGGATTTCTTGTTGAAAGCAACTCTTGCCTGTTGGACCCTACTTATTATTTCTGCCTTTGATCGGCCATCTTGAGATACTCTGCTGCCCAAGTAAGCAAACTGCTTCACTTTCTCAACACTGACGCCACCCAGAACAACACTCACGGTCATCTCCTCTCTTCCAGCAACCATACATTTTGTTTTGCCTTTGTTTATTTTCATATTGTAATTGGATGACAAAACATTTTCCATCTTTCTTAAGGCCTCGCTCAATTCCTGTTCCAAATAAAAAATAGTTATTTTTAAATAACACCAATGACTATAAAAGCCAAAGAAAGGTGAAAAAATAAACAATTTATTTAAATTATATTTTAACATTACTTTTATTAAGACCTCAACCAATTTGAGAGACTCACGATAGTCGGTTACAGGTTTCAGAATATATGAGCCGAAATACGATGTATTCTTCAATAGTTTGTGATCATTTTAAATTAACTATTGTACAATAAAACATTTTCAAAAAAAGATAATTGTGAAAAAAAGTAAAACCTTTTATACTTAATAATATTAAGATCAATTCTATAAGTTTGAGAATGAATTGAGAACGTTATGGGGTATTATAAATTCATACTTGTCTAAGTAGAGAGCCAGACATAGCAGACAAACGTGGGAGATCGAGACAGTGTTGGTCTCCGTCACATCCTCAGAGAGTTGCACAGGATCAGTTTATTCAAGCCTCGTGCCACTCACTTCCACCCCTCTCATCCCTCGGAGACTCGGCGCTATCTGCTATTCCACCAACGGGGGGCTAGGGGAGGCTTAATCCGAGCCCATTTATCAACCTAAGTCGAAGATGTCACTTTTACTAAGTGGCAGTTTTTTGCTTCTATTAATTAAATGGAAATATTGATTAAATAAATCTAGTATATTCGGCGTCACTTGACTCGTGTACTATTAAACCCTGTCTTGACAAAGGATTTATGAATTACAGTCTACCTGAAACAGAATACTTTATAAGTGTAAGCGCTTTTTACTTTTACCAATTATGAAATAAATTTGAATAGATAGGTTTTACGCTAAAAATACGAGTATAACATTGATAAAGATTTTCCGATATGTTACAATTACATATTAGAAGATCTTCAAAGTTTTTTTGCAGTCCTTTTTCTCTTAGTAAGTTTTCTGCGATTTTTTACCAAAATATGTTTAACTAAACATATGCAAATGTGGGTAATTACTATATATAACGACTGCCGTCACCACCTTCCAATCATTTAAAATAATTTATTACTAGTTGCAGCCCGTTAAATATTCACGGAAGTAAAACAAATTCTACATTTATGAAAATATATATTCATTAATGTAGAATTTGTTTATACGAGTATATACCATTTATACATCGTCCCCTTTTACACCGGTTCAAAAATTATTACCTGTGCATTTAAAATTCGTTCAGTATAGTTTTTATCTTTTCATTTATCACGGACCCACCGAGATTCAAATTTCGAATTACTTTCGCAGAAAATCCAAGTATTCCTCTCTCGCTCTCTTGTATTCAAAATTCAATTCTCGTATTCTTTCTTTGGCGACAACCGTCGTACGGGCTTTGGCCTATTTATATTATGATATTATTTTTAGTTAAGGCATTAACATTTTGGAGGTTTAAAGACATTGTAATTTGTTTTTATCAAACACTGTTAATTCCAATTTGTATAACGATATAACCCTTTCGGTTTCAAAGCTTTCCCTTCATCATCAGGGAGCACAAACAAGTCTTGTTTGTGCTCCCCTGATGATAAGGTGAAAACCTTGAAACCGATAGGGTTATACCGTTATAAAAAGTTGAGTAAACAATGTTTGATAAAAAACAATTACAACTTATCATATTATTATTTTTTTGTAATATTTTTAATCTGTTAATAATAATAAGTTTGAATCCCGATTTAGAGCGCTCTAGTAGAGAACCTGATCTCTAAACAGCACTTAATAAATTGTCATTTTAAAACTATTATATATACCATCACACTATTTTCCCGTTGTGATTGACTGAGAGGATAAAGCGCTATTATTATCTATTTTATTTTGTCTCATTTACGTTCATACCTCTTACAGCTATCTTCAGCTTCACTCACTTCTCGCATTTTAATCATTGAAAATTTCACATACATATACTTCGTCGAACCATACTTTTTTCCCCCTCATCCACCACACTTAACACTCATTCTTAAATTATAAATTTATTTAGTCAGTTTTTGCTCATCACCCGTTCAACATGTTCAAACCAGTTGAATGTGCTCTTTTTCATTATAATTAAGATATAAATTTTAAGCTCACCTTCATTCTTAAAATATACATTCTTCCTTTTAATATTATAATATACCGAGAAAAACGTATTCAAAATATGGGGAAAAGAATTCGTAAAAGAAAACTTGAAGAGTGATGAAAATGTATATAATATATATGTATATAAGTATATTATACTTGTCAGTAAAAAGAGAGAGTTGATAGAGAAAGATATACTTGTCAGTAAAAATTAGGACTTAAAAATTAATGTTTATACATAGTCATAAATACACTTATATTTTTCTGCTGTCTGCATTGGTTTATTGCAAAAAATACCAACTGAAAATTATTACGATTCAATATAAACTTTTTTTTTTCGAGGTGACGTCTCCTCTCAGAGGTCAATCACCATTACGGCAATCTTGATCTTGTAGCCCAGAATAACTCAGTAAAACTGCACCCGGACCGTTCCCTCAAGTTTTTAAGCCAAAAAACGTGGCGGTTTCTTCTGTCTCGTTTGACATTTCTTTGTCCCTAGACAATTACTTGTATTAAGATGTATCTTGTGGCTCTCATCGTAAGACCAGCATATTCAATTTGCAAATCTTCTCAGTTCAAGCCATTCCACATTTTTAATATGATATAACCCGAGAGTTTTGAGATCCAAACCTCAAAAGCCCCGATACTATGTACGAGTATTAACAGACATACATCTTTTCATGCACAAGCTTGTATTATTCATACTTCTCCCCTTTCATCTTTTTTAAAATCTGATCAATTTAAGCCAGTCATGCTTTCCTCGATCTGCCTCTTCTATACACATTTTTCACTTCTGACTGTATACTTTCTTAAGTGGAGACTACATCACCGTGGAGGATGGAGGGTCATATGTTATTAAGCTAATAGTTAACGACTGGAAGTATGAAACACAGTCAGCGTTCTGTGAAAACACAAAGTCTGTGACACCTATGGGAGACAGTGCACATATAGCATTGAGCTATTTACTCGCAGAAGATCATATGATCAACGTAGAAGAGCAGCCCAAGATTGAAGGGATCCTCGAGCACGAGGCACAACAATGACTTCTCGCTTAGTCATTATTTCGTCATTCATTGTCTTCGCACGTCCAGGCCATTTTAAAGCTCCTTTCTTCATCGTATTTAAAATATTCACATTATCCATGCATGTATTTCTGATGTTTTGATTGCACCATATTCCAATTATTGACACTTCATTTGTTTCTAAGTGCGCACATAGCCACAGCATTAATCTTAGTTTTATTAATTTTCAATCAAGTCCAAGTTTTACGTTCAGACGTTAAGGTATGTTATGTATCAAACATTTAATCTTCTTCTTCTTCCTCCTGATTTAGGTCATATTACTGGGATGATTACGTCCAGCTGTCCTTCCACCTTTTCGGCGGCCTTCTTGGTAATCTCCTGCTGTTAGGGTTTTCAGTCTAAGCAATTCTTGCCAGTCTTATATCCTCCATGCGGCCCACATGATCTCTCCAGAAGCGCCGTCTGCTTCTTCCCCACCTCACTATGTCTTCAACACCACAGATAGACCTTATCGTCTCATTTCTGATCCGATCTCTAAGAGATCTGCCTGCGATGGAGCGTAGAGTTCTCGTTTCTGCCATAAATATTAAATGATAAAATATTTAATGATAAAATATATCAGTACAAGATTATTGAAGAAAGAAATCTTCCACTTGGCAACAATCTCATTTTGAATAATAGTGGTCATAAATATACAATAACTCATTTCAAAAACAGCACATGTCCTATATACGTTTTATTTTTTGTGCAATAGCCCCGCACATATTCAAAAATATATTTTACAACTCCGAAGGTCACAAAGTTCCGCAATGTTCTCCTAAAGTGCTCATATTGTTGTTGGAAAAGACAGCTGTAAGATTTATGAGCTTTATTTTTGACAAATGTGGTCAAAAATACAAAGTTCTTTAATTACCAAAACCTCATGTGTGTCCATTTGTTTAAAATATAACGTCATTTTCATTCCATAAATTAATTTCTTTTTCGTACGTATGTATGTAGGTACTCACTGTTTTGTTCCGTTTCCATAAGTAATGTTGGTAATTATTGTTGTTTAATAATGATATACAATTATTAGCTGTTGTATTTTTACAATAGTTAATAAGGATTTATCAAAGGTTTTGGTTTAACTTTGCGGTATTTCATATTAAAATATTAAACTATAAGGCTCATTTCGTCTGAAGAAAGCCTCGGAAAAGGAGGTAGAACCACGTGTAGCGGGAGTTAATGTAATTAATTGAAAAGCTATGTATTATTAATTCAGATATTTTTTTTTCGAAACTGGCGTCGATTTTTATCGTATTTTTAAATGACAATTATAAATATGTCACTTATAAAACAATTTCTAGACATACAATTATTTATTCATTTATCAAAGATTTAGTTTTAGCTTTGTGGATCTGCAAAATAGGATATTTAACAATAAATTACTTTGTCTTTCCACTAATCACATTATCCCCTGCAAAAACGTGTTTCAACACCCTTTCCTTTCATTCCGCCCTAAGAGAGCCTTGGAATAGGAGATAGAAACACGTGTAACAGGGATCACTGTATTTAGTGGAATTGTAAAGTAATTTATTGTTAACTTTAAAGTTTTTATATATAAATTTAGATGAAAAGGTCTGAAATTAAAATTTTCCTCTCAATCATGAATTCGAAACCCACTTTCCTTTAGATCATGGGCAGTAGTAATTATTATATCTCAGATTATATAAGCAATTTTGAACCAGAAATGAGACTGAATATTTAGACCTTTGGGATTGATTTTAATAATTAGTGACATTTCTACTTTATCATATATCATGCAATCTATCCCATCTGTTTTGAAACACAAAAATCTTATCAATTAGGTAACGGTATTTAGCTCAATTATTAATTTTAAAAATGAACGAGATTATCCACCCAAAATTGGAGTTAAAAAAAAGGTTATTCAACATTATGTCAGCGACCTGTATGGCTTAGTAGGTAAGACACTTGTCATTTAATAAGAACGTTGCGGGTACGATTTCTGTTCATATCTAGATTTTTTTAAAGTCTATCACTTCGGCTTGATTAACACTTTTCTGGTTTGGTAAGTTTTACTAGACACATATAAAACGAAAATTTAATACAATACAATTATTGTGGATTGTAAAGTAACCAAGTACACATTTCAATTTGAAGTTGTGTAATTAAATACAATTAAATTTCTTTACACCCTTAACACTGAAATTCTTACCAAAAAAAAAAAAAAACTAGCCACTAGACGATATGTTATACTTTTTTGTAAAGAAAACAAAAATTTCTTTGTTAAGTACATAAAAAATATATTCATTACTGTGAGAAGAAAGAATTTATAAATCTGTCTTTAATATGAAGTAAGTATTGCGTTTACTTTTGAGCCAAATAACAATACCGTTAACTTCACAGCGTGTTGTCGTCATACAGAATTTATTGTCTTTTCAAGACGCGACTTTCTGAAAAAAAGGTCTAAAGAAACTTTTTTGTTGAAGAAAAAAAACACGTTGCTAAAATGTTGGGTAATTTTTTTAACAAAAGTATTCCCGGAATGCTGTGATTACAATCACTTAGTACTTTTCATAAGAAAATGTGGTCTGTTGTTTGTAAAAAAAAAACTCTGTGAAAAATACACTTGAATATAGAAGCTGAAGTTTGTTACAGAAGCACGGTCTCCAACAGTTAAGACGATGCCCCCCTAATTGGTGAGATGCCTGTGTCAAACCCGGGGGTCACGGGTTCGATTCCCGTTGTAATCTGCTTCACTCGATCCACTCACGTTTTCTTCAGTCTACCTTCAGTGTTTTACGCACAACTTGCGCTTCTAATTTGTATACTAACTTAGTCATTCTACCGTAATTCATTATCTCCTTTTGTCTTAAACATATCAAAGCTTTTTTTTCATCTTACTCAACTCATACATTTCATTCCACCTGTTCCACGCACAACTTGCGCTTCTGATTTGTATACTAACTTAATCATTCTATCGTCATTAATTATCTCTACATATCTCAACCATATCAAAGCTCTTTCTTCACCTTACTTAAAACATTGATTTTATTCATGCTTTCATTTCTAATATCTTCATTCCGCTTTTTCCACACATCGACAAATTTGCATATAAATTAGCAGTGTTCAAATATAATCATACATTTTGATACCACCTTTCGAAAAGAGTTTTCCTCAAATTAAATATTAAAAAAATAACTAGCACGTTTGATCGTATGACATACTTGTACATTATAAGGTTTAATTTCAAGTAAATTTTATAGTTGTAATTTGTTTAATTTTCGAAAAGAGTTTTCCTCAAATTAAATATTAAAAAAATAACTAGCACGTTTGATCGTATGACATACTTGTACATTATTAAGTTTAATTTCAAGTAAATTTTATAGTTGTAATTTGTTAAGCCAAACATTATTTATTCCATTTAGGAACATAAACGCGACTCCCCTGATGATAACGTGAAAACCTTGAAACCGGTAGGGTTATACCGTTATATAAAGTGGAATAAACAGTGTTTTCTAAATAAATTAGTGTCTTTAAAGCTACACGCCTAAACTTTAACTAATATATACATTTCATGGGTTGAAATTTTACTATCAATATAATTTTAAATATATTCATTGGTTTTGCTGTACATTATAGGTGCATTGTTTTTGCTGTGCATTATAGTTGCATTGTTTTTACAGATAATACTGACCAGATTGCAGTTCCGTTAAAAAGGTTTCCGTTTGAATATGCGTCATCTAACAGCATATGCTCTTAAAATACAATTAACGGAAACTTTAATGGATTCACTTTAGTTTTCAATAGTGTTTTACGACCACCATTACGCAATATCGCTTTGTTTGGCACTTTCTTTGTCTTTGGTGGTATCTGGATGTCAACATGGCAGATGTTCCAAATTGCTTTTAGGCAAATCACCAAAAATGTGTCTCCTTGTCTTGTTTTGTGCCAATTTATCTCCCAGACTGTCCATAGAAACGGGGCGGAATTATTCAAACTTACAGCGTATTTGGAACAAATATTTTCCTCTCAAGATTTTATCTCGATTTTCCAAATCTTATATTTTTTGTCCAGCCAACAATTTTAAATTAATCGAAGTACAATGAATTTATATTTTTTATTTCTTCAACAATGAAAATTTTGATGGTGATAAACTCTGAAATGGATTGGGAATGCGAAATGAATGAGCGAAGAAAAACTAACAAAAAAAAAAATATATATGGCAAATATGAGTGGAAGACGTGTGAGATGTAGATCAAGGAAAGTATGTTTTGACCAAGTGAATGATATTTTGATAGAAGGAAACGTAAAAAGTCAGAGAAATCGTGGGATGTATGAGAAGGTGTATACATGTGGAAGAAACTAAGGATGTGTGTCGAGATAGTGAAGTTTGGTACTCTATCGTTTCTTCCTTTTTCGACAGGGAAAGTATTATATATTTATTTCATAAAGAGATTTTTTTTACATAAATGCATGTACCACTTCTTTGGCCTAGTTAGTAAGAGGTTTGTCTTCTAGGGGAGTGGGTCCTATTCCCATTGGAACCTCGATTTTATTAAAAGCGTTCTAGTTTAGTTTTTACTTAAGGCCTCTTTAACATCTTTCTGTTTTGTTGGAAGAGATCGCCACATGGCAGCAAGCCTGCTTAGTCGTACTATGTACAATGAAAGCATAGTCAATATTAGTTCATTAGTTGAAAATAATCTTTGACGGAGTAGTTTTACTATTATTTTATTTAAATGAAAATAACTTAGACAAGGTTAATAATATATCTTAGTCTCATTTTAAGTTAAAAATTATATCATATTATCTTTTAGTGTGAAAAATGAAAAATATCTTATCTATTAATTGCATAAAGGTGTTGCAATTACTTTACAGTCCAGTTACTTTATGTCTGACTGGGTATATTTCCGAATCAGCTTCATTTTGGGCGCACACCTTATTTCAGTTTTCCGTGACTTATCTGTATTATGGACGACTGACCGGCTACATTATTTAAACTTGAACATTAATATGATCTTTCATTTTAAATTTGCAGAACTTTCTCTAAACCTCCCTTCCCCTTTTAATAGTTATTGGTGATATTTGAGATGTTTTTTTTTTTAATTTTCATTACCATGTATCAAACTTTTTATGTTTGGTTTTGTTTCATAATATTTTTTATTCTTTATTAAAACCTCCGTGGTCTAGTTGGTAAGACGTATGTCTTCCAGCCTGGGGGCTGCAGATTCCCGTTGGTAGCAGATTACTTATTAAGGGTTTTAGTTTGGTTTTTACCTAAACATCCTTTTGATTGAAACCCACAGGATTCGCTGTATACAACGAAAATATAGGACAATAAATTAAAAAAAGTGTGATCTTTCACTCAGCAAATTGCAAAAATCTTTATCATTCTTGTCTAGTGGTAATAAATTACCCACTTGTTTACTGTGAAATAAAGTATTAAGATATGATAAAGGTGTGTATACAGTTCATTCCCAGAATAACCGGAGTATAGTGTTAAGCCCAAACCATGTGAGTTGAAAGAATTTCTATTGTTAAATATTTTATAACATAAGACCATTGTATATGTCGGTTAGTTAGTTTCATGTCTGATATGAAACACAATGAAAAATAACTTTAAAAATCTAAGGCTTAATCTATGTGGAACAATAATTATATGGGCTCAACACGTTTAACGAAAGAAAACCAAAACAATGCCCGAATATAAGAAGCGAAATGGATTTAAATTCTCAAAACTGGACTTGGCTAACATTTTATATATCCAAAGTAATATTTTTCAGTGATCGCTAACATTTTTATAAAGTTCAATTAAAAAATCCCTATCATAAACAGGAAAAATCTATATCGTAAACAGAAAAATCCATATTATAAACAGAAAAATCCATATCATAAACAGGTAAATCCATATCATAAACAGGTAAATCCATATCATAAACTGGTAAATCCATATCCTAAATAGGTAAATCCATATCATAAACAAATAATTGGATATTTTTAAGATGAAGAAAAGAGCATTGATATGGTTTGATCATGTAGAAAAAACGAATGATGATAGATTTTAAAAAATAAACGATACAAGTAGAATATGAGGAATGAAGTTTGAGATGATTAAAGAAAATGTTGCACGACCAAGTTTATCAAATTCTCTAAATGAGGGAACAGTAAAGTATTTTTAATATGATAGTATGTAAGACGAGGTGTATAGGCGTGGCACAAGGGAAATATGTGTGTTAGGATATAATGAATTATATATACCTACATATATTCTCTCTATTTACCCGAATAGTGAAATTACGTGATGGTGATGAGGATGATGGTGTTATTGAGGATACAACATTGAGTTATACCAGGATACAACATTGAGTTATACCAGAATACAACATTGAGTTATACATACCAGAATACAACGAATTTCAAGTCGTTTTTCTTTTCACTTATTAGATATTTAATTTCCATAAACAAGTTATTCTTTTTGAAAATATTCTTCTACTAGAAACTTACGATTTAGACTGAAATGCAAAGTGTGTCTGTCTTCATTACCTGAAACAAAAAGTATTACGTTAATATACATTTAAGTGAAAAAATGTATGTCTTAAAAATACGAATAAAAATAAAAAATATTTTTCTGTGTAATATATCATATTGAATTGAAGGTATGAGAAAAGTGAAGAAACCTATTTTTATGCAAGTAGTATAGATAGTATGATAAGTTTAGGAATACCTAAGAAAGCATGACAAGACCAAATAAATTAAATAATGATAGACGGAAAATAAATTCCCTGCAGTTTCAATAAAAAAGCCATTTGAATTGTAGATTATGCATGACGACATGTATGTTATGAACGTAGTATAAGTGAAATATGTGTGCCATGATATAATGAAATGGAGATCTGTTTTCTCTGTCTACTCCGATAGTTACATAGCGTGATGGTGATGATTATGGATCTTTTTTATTTGTTCTGAATTTTTATTTTTAAAATTTAAGTAATGAATGCAACGCAATTTAATTTAAGTAATGAATGCATGACTGATGTGAATGTTGTCAGCAAGGTGAAAATTATTTAGGTGATTTGGTCATGTCGAGAGAAGCAATGATAATAATATAAGGACAATTTATATAGCGCTATTTAGACAGCAGACTCTCCTCAAAGGCGATCAATCTTGGGATTTGAACCAATTATTATTGGCAAAAGAATCACTAAAATTCCTAAGTACATGATATGCGTGTAAAAGTAGATTGTGGAACACGTGTCTGGATCAAGCAGATCAGTTGCTGAAAGAAGGAAAATTGGTTTTTCCCGATATGTATGATTGCTAAAGCAAAATGAGTATGGAAATATTTTCTCTTTGCTTACACTGTAAGAGACAAGACGTGATGATTATATATGTTGGCAGAGTAGTCTCAGCCTGTCCTCAACTTTCTTTGCCAATGTGTTTCGTTTATTTAACTCGCGAATGAGTCTCACAAAAACACTTGTTTTGGAAGACAATCTGTAGTCTTTCTCAATAAGTGCCTCAGCCACCTCAGTTGAGATCTCTTAATATAATGAACCAAAAGCTGTATTCCTACGGTTTCACTTTTGAGGTATTTCTTATTTTATTCCTCTCGTACGACTTCTATCTGAGATACTTCAATTCTTCTTTAGAATTCATAATTCGTGACCGTGCACTTATATTAATTAGCAACTACTTAACAACTTTGCAGATTGTCATTTTAGTTTTTGTACTGAACTGACGGATAAACCAGACCTAAATCCTATTAGCTCAGAAAGATCTCGCTATGATGGCATTGTGACTTCTACAGATATTCTAAGTAGTTAACGGGGCACAGTGGGTCAACCATCAGGTGCGACATTAATTGAACGTCATCACACATGCATAATGGTAAGTCCGCTGCGCCAATTCTGCATCTGAGGATATTCCCTTTTGATCTGCTCATGTGGGTACGTAGATGATAAGAGGACTTCTAAATGACCTATGGTAGGAAGTGTCTCACCGGTAAGCACTCCGAAAACTGCATCCATGTCCTAGCTTACAGTTCTAGCTCTCTGAGAATCGACACACTTATATTTTGGAGAACATTTCAGAGAGTTGTCAGTAGTTACGAGTATGAAATTTCTGCGTGACCTCAGTCTAAGCTTTGGTAGTAAGGTGTTTGGAATCATTAAATTGTTTGTGTTTCTCACTCTGGCATGCAATATTGTGGCGGATATCTGAAAGATATATTCCAGCATGTATGTGAACCTTTTTCAAATATTTATTAATAAAATATAAAGTACTCATTCTTCATTATGATTTGGTATAAAATACACGTGGCTGCTCGTGTACCATAGATTACAAAGCCATGCTTCTTCAGTTAAAATTCCCTGAGTACATTTTGCACAATTGCTTTACATTTGGCTTTCATTTTTCTTTCCTAATCATAGAGCACTCACGATAAGATCGGAGATATCACGGAGTAATTAATTTAAATGTTTTTTTTACATTCCCAAGATAAATTATGGCTACCGGCCCGTAGCAATAACAATTACAATATATGCAGTAGTTGATTTAGCGTTTATAGAGAAATAATAGTTGACATTTTTTGTCTCCAAGCTAATTGCTATCATTGAAAATAATACATATAGTTTTAATGGTTTGATATAGACATTTGATATATCTACATTTTTGCAGCTGTATATTTGATTCAATACAAAAAAAGTGAACGTTTAAATTAGTAATATACTGTACATGCGTTACAGTCTGTAACCAGTTACCGGGTATTGATAGTCTCCCACCCTTGCTGGGCGGCTGCAAGTAACAACTTAAAAAATATATCTCTCTTCAATGACAAAATATGTTTTTCCAAAGTTCCTATTTTCTAGTCCTTTTATATCTTTCTTCTTCTTTGTCAGTTTTTCTAGACATTTGCAAATATTTAATATTATAAATATGTTGAAGTTTTTTATTTTTATAAATAACGTTATAATTTTTCACACATCAATTATTACTCAACTGAGTATCTATTGTCTGGTTTGTTGAAGGAGTTTACATAGTGGCAACAAACTTACTATTTGCACCTATATTTCAAATGAAAATTTTAAATATATGAATAAATAAACAATTTACTAATAAAAATAAAAATACGACTTTGGTCAAGTATCAATGAAGATACAAACTACATTTAGTATTATTTTATCAATTACATTTTTCAAGCCATGCACTGATGCCAATATGATTTCAAGCACTGATGCCAATAATTGTTCTCCATTGAAGACAATAACGGACATAGAATTTACAAACAAATGCAAATTGACATACAAGAATGCTCTAAAGAAGAACGTGAAGGAAGGCCTAATATTGTTTGCCCTAAGTCCAAGTGATTGTGTGAATAGAGGTGGATAGAAAAGAAATATATTATATATATGAGACAGTGGTAAAGGGAAAGAAGATCTGATGCCGAATGATTAGCTTAGTATGAGAATATTTATCTTTCTCTAAACATTTTCAGGTTCGATTCTTATTTATTTATTCATTTAACACTTTTATTGCAATACAATCTGGTGGGCTTATTGTAAGGCGGCAATCTCTTTAAACCAACCAGACAAAAGTAAATGAAGCAAGTTACGTGGTCGCATAAATCATTCAAATGACTATTCATCCTCACGAAATCCATAAACATATATGTGAGAACATGCCCACGAACCCCACAAAGACAGACAATCACCCGAACATTATTTTTCATATAAAGTAAGATATCATCTATCAAAAGGAACGTAAATGATGGTGGAGAGGAAAGGAAAAGAAAAATCAGGAATGAAACACGTTATTTTACTGACTAGAAATTAAGAGTTTTTTCAGTCGCTTCTTAAAGCATGCCAAGGACGGAATGAGTCTTATATTGGTTTGTAACTGATTCCAGAGTCTCACTGCATGGACAGTAAAGGACGCCGTAAAGAAAGAGGAGTGGTGAACTGGAAAGGCCAATAAACAATCTCTGTTTGAGAATTGGAAAGACGCTGAAAATTTTCGGCGAGATAAGAGGATGTTGCGGAACATTAAGGATATTATACAATAGAGATAGTATGTGAATTTGGCGTCTATTTCTAACATTCAACCAGTTCAATGCCTTCTGGTATGAAGTTATATGATTGTACTTTCGTAAGTTGAAAATAAATTTTAGACACACACTTTGAAGACGTTGTTATTTGTCCAGCTGTTCCTCTGTAACATCCAAGTAACATACGTCCGCATAGTCCAGAATCGGAAAGAGCAGAGATTGTACGAGTAAAATTTTGGTTTTAGTTGGTAGGAATCTTTGCAACACTTTAAGGGAATGAAGGCTGAAGAAGATCCTTCGGCTTACCTCATTTATTTGATCTCGCCATGAGAGAGTGTTATCTATTAGCACTCCTAGGTTTTTAACGGTTTTATGTAATGGTATGATAGAGCCATCAAGTAATATTGGAGGAAGTAAGTCAGTGTTGAATTTACTGAGAAGCTGAGGGCTGCCAATGAGGATCGCTTGAGACTTCTTAGGATTTATGAGTAAGCCATGCTCCCCAGTCCACTCCGAGATCGATTGAAGGTCCGCATTTAAATTATTCAAAGCCGCGTGAAAGAAATTTGGATCAAAATGAATATATATCTGCAGGTCATCCGCATACAGGTCATCAACATTCTTGATGGTGATCTCACAAAAGTGTTCAGCTTATTTTTTTTCGAATTTAAAACTTCTAATGTTATCCAGAGGTTGATTAAAAGAAATAACCAAATGCCAATAGTTATACAAGATTGAATTGTGTACAATGAAAGTGTTATAGATACTGACCGAATCTTCAATGTACGTGAGGTGAGATGCAAACAACTGACTTCAATATAGAATTGCACAGTACATAACCTTGAAATAACACTGCTCAACGTATGCACTGAAAGCACACAAAATAATTTCGGCAAATATATTAAGATACGATATCGTTTATAAGCTTTTTAGTCTCTCCACACAAACAACGTGAAAACGTCCTACGGGATTAGAACAAGTCCCTTTTCCTCCACGTATTACTTTTCTTTTGTGAACCATAATTTTGGCTGATATTGACATTGCTTTGTTAAGGAATTTTATCAAGCATGTTTTTTAAACTGTATTACTTGGGATATTCTGGAAATTTTTTAAACAATCTAGCATATTAGCTTCTGGTAAAGAATGTTTTCGATAATATAGGGAAAAAGAGGGCAATTTATTAAAAGCAGATATCAGGCGGCGGTGCACGCAAATTGGTTTGATTTATGGCCCGTTGTGCTTTCAATATTAATATGTGCTCTATTAAAAGCCCTTTTGTGGCGCCCCTTTTAACCAATATTCAATTATAATTCATACCCAAATTTCATTTTACAAAAATAAAGGCACCTACTTAAATATGTTTTTTTAAATAATAAATGAACATGTATTGTGTAACCATCATATGAACATTTACAAAATGTGAAAAAACCATATGCTTTTTTCGTAGTGAAATAAAATCAAAAATATTGATAAAACATAGTGATATATGTTTAGTAATGTATTATGTAATACCTTGTGCATAATATATATTATCAATACTTCTTTTAAAAATATTGATTTAGTATCATACGTACATACCATCACGCCATTACCGTATCGGGGTACGCAGAGAGAACATAGCATCATACTTTCCTATCTCAACGCACATCATTAGCCTCGTATATGATACATCCATACTCTTTCTCTAGCAACTGCTATTATTTCTCAAACTTCCTACGTTTCCATCTTTCAGATTATCATTTTCTTGATCCAATCATACTCTAGTTGGTCTTCCTTTCACTCAAATTTGTATTACATATCTGTTTCGTTGATCTTTCTTCACTTATTCGTTATACATGCCTTAACAATCTCAACATTATGTTATCTTCTTCATATTACTTCAACCTTAAGTTCCCATTCATCCCTTATCACTTCGTTTCATATTCTTTCATACATTGTCACTCGACGTATTTTTCTCAATGCATGCATTTCATAAACATTTATTTGGCTCTTCTTAGTCCTTGTGCACGTCCACAATTCCCTCCCATACATTAAAGTGGGGACAAAAATACCATTGTTGATATCTTTATACAACTAAAATGTACTACAATACAATCCTCTACAAAATAATGTCAAATATTCTCAATTATCTCAAAACACGTAAAAAATAAATTTGATTTTAAACATTTTACTACCCACAGTACAATTTTTCAAAAAGAATACCGACGATTGCCAGAACATATCAATACATAGAACCATATTTTTGTGGTGAGAGTACCACTTCACTAGAAAAGGCCTGTGAACCCTCTACCAAATTATGTCAAACTTTCTCAATTATTTCAAAACAGGTAAAATATGAATATGATTTTAAAATTTTACCATTCACTATACAATTTTTTAAAACTAAAATCGACTAGTATAAGAATATGTCGATACATAGACCCACTTTTTTGTGGTGAGAGAACCACTTTACTAGAACCACTTTACTAGAAAACCACTTTACTAGAAAAGGCCTGTGAACTTGTGAAGGCACTTAAAGACGACACTTTTTGGAGGTCTTATTTCGAATTATATATGAACATTTCACATACACACATCCCTCCACCTAAAGTTGGTCGCGGTACGTTTTAATAGGTCTTCATAAAGTTCACGTACCTTCTACACTACTCGTATGGATTATTTTTTTAAATATTTCATCATTCATTCTTTCAACGTAACAAACAACAAGTGATTGATTATATCTCACTTTAACTTGTATTGAGTATACGTTCATAAATTTCATAAAGATGAATAATCATTTGAATATTTATTCTACCATGTAACTTCCTTTATTTACCTACTTTTGCCTGGTTAATTGGAAGAAATTTCCGATTGACAATAATCCAATCAAAGTGTTTTTACAATGAAGTGTTGAATAAATAAATAAATAAACAAATAATATTTGGTTTTGCATTTATTCAAACTCAATTATTTTATTTTTTATTTGTTATATACTTATTGTTTTTCTACATATTATATAGGTACAACGCTTTCATTTCGACCACATTTATTTTACATTCATCACATTTTAGCACATCCAAGTTCAGTAGCAGTTCCTAATGCTAAAACTAATGTTAAATTATGTATTGAGTATTTAAGATTTTTTTTTAAATTGCGTCTCTTAAACATGTTTCATTTACATTGGCAATTTTAATAAGTTATTGTAAATACTTATTCGTTGTTGTAAATTAATATTACACATCCAAATAAGTAATCGTTAGGCAGGAATTTACAATAGCTTGGTACTTTTATAACATACTATTAAATATATATTCAAATTCATTTAAAGGTTACTTGTTAACATATTAATTACTGGTTTAAAATGTAAATATTTTGATGTATTGTTTAATCACTGGTCTCCTCGCATCGAGGTTGGGCCGGGTAATGTAATCTCGATTCTCGGTACCTCCTTTGTATTTTGTGAAATAATTAACTGCTGGTTTGTATTTAATGAAAAACACGTAATATTATATGTCTTAAATCACCTCTTCAACGACGTTGTCTCGGATTTTATATTGTTGTAACTGAAAATTATAAAACATTTTTTTTAAATAATATTTAAAAGGTGTGATATATGGGTTGACTCAGATAAACTGTAATATATCTGATTTCTGATCAGTATATTTACGCTTGATGTATGAGTTGATAAGAACATTTAAGGAAGGGAAGCAATAAAATACAAGGTAAACGAATCACTTATTATAGTAATATACAACAACCGCGCTGTATAAAAAAAGTAGGAAAATGTTTGAATTCCAAGCCTTAAGTCGTTTTATAAGTATATTTACTGTGCTGTGAGTAATTTTCTTTCTTTTGAGATGTTAGACCTTAGGTCCATCATTGTAACTATTCTTCACGCTGAGATGTGTCGCCACCCGGGAAAAAGGGTTCGTTTGGGAGATTCCATCTTCATCACTATGTGACGCTCATAATAAATATAAAAGTTTTAGATCTACAAGTGTAGATTGCGTTGGATGGGATCTTCTGCTGGCCTTCATAGTAGTGTGGATGGTGGAGGAATCAAATTGAACTGAACTATATCAAAATAATAAACAAATTACACGAGTGATGGTATGTCGTTTGGAATAAAGCTTGCACTTGGTAGAAGAAAGATGGAAGAAAGATTAGTGCTATGGCGATGCGTGCACTAAGAAAATAATATAGAATAACAACGTTTGAAAGACGGTGGAATAAAGATATCAGAAATAAATACTTGTATAAAATATATTTCTGAAATAATGTGAAGAAAATAGGTTGAAGATGGTTTGGACATATGTGGACAATAGACGACGAAGGAGCTAGTTACTAAGAAAATATACAAATCAGAAGTACAAAGTGTGAATGTAAGAGGTAGACTGAAGAAAACTTGGTTGGATCAAGTGGATTAAATTCTGAAAGAAAGTTATCTGAGAAGAATTAATAATAGAAGATTGCGGTATGTATGAATGTGATGGATTGAAAGTCGTGGGATTGGATGAAAAAAAAAACTATATATGTGTTCTTCAACCTACCACGCGAAGGGACATGGCGTAATGACATGTACTAATATGTATATAATATTAAAAAAAAACTTTTTATTAATTCATATACGTTATAAAGTATAGATAGCCCTTTGAAGACGGCTCATCATCAATTAGTTATGTATTATTATAATAAAATAACAAAAAAATAAAATTCCTTAATTATTAAAAATTACTTTTAGTAAAATGCCTATATCAAAATATTTCTACGATTTTATCACCAAATTTGTAGGAAAACTTATAGAAGAAAATAAATTCAAAACAAAATCTATTTTTTACGATTTGCCGATATAAAAAGCCACGGACGGGGCTGTTTACAAAAAGTTCATCGCTAGTAATCTAAGACAAATTGTTTACTAAACAAACGATCGTGCTATTTTTATAAACGACTCCGGCTATAAATTTTATATACGGTTGAAAGTTGTTTTTTTTTTTTAGTAGGTAGAACATTTACCGAAATGTCTGTTAGATCCGAGATAAAAAAATAATTACACCAAGTATAAGAGACGGGCGGGCGGCGAATAGTTTTAATTTAAGTATGGAGGGTTAGAGAGGGAAAAAAATGAGGCGAGAATCACAGAGTGATACGACATAAATCTTCTAAATTCATTTTAAATATTATTTGAATTTAATACTTTTACTTTAAATGTTAACTAAAATATGAAAAAAGTAACAAATAAATTTGGGTTATTTTTTGAATTGGTTTAAATTAAATACTTGAAGTTTATTTTTACTAAGATATTTAAAAAAAATTTCTTAAGGTTGAAGTGTTGAATAAGAGAAAGAAGAGCACTCTGAGTGGTTTGGACATGTGGAACGAATAAATGAAGAAAAATTAACAAAATAAATATATAGTGCAAATTAGATTGGTTTAAGATAGTGCAAATTAGATTGGTACAAGGTCAAGGAAAGTTAAGTTGATTAAGTAAATAATAATTTTGAAACAATGAAACGTAGAAAGTTAGAGAAATCGTAGTAGCGGTATGAGAAGGTGTATGTGTATAGAAAAGGCTGTGTTAAGATAGTGAAGTCTGGCTCTCTATCCTCTTTGCTTGACCCAAAAGAGAAACGGCATGATGGTATGAATTTTAATATACTCGTATTTTAAGTGTTTGTAAGTTATTTTAAATATTTATTATATATTCAATATTTTGGCATCAGATTTGTCATTTTTAATACGCTAAATTGTTTTCTAAGGCACGTTTTACTGTCAGACGTTAGCGCTTTTATTTTTATGAAGTAAATGCAAAGAAATTAAAATTTTAAAGTTCATAAGGAATGAAATTCTAAAGGTGATCAATTTTGTATTTAAGTGTTACTAACTTTTTTGCAAAAATTGATTAAGTATGTCAAAATACTTAAAAAAAAAAACATGGGAAAAGTAATGATTCAGAAAGATGGCAGAATTTACCAAATATCAGTATGCATTTTGCTATTATTTTTATGGATGCAATCTGAAACTTTGTGCTTTTTCAAACTTTTGTAACACTGTAAACTAAGTATGACGTGTTGTTTTAAAGTTTAAAGTATTTTACGAAGTTGTTTCTGAATTGAGTGTGTTAAATGATGGCTGACGTGTGAAAACCGTTCCTGTCTTCATCTTCAGAATACTTACTTAAAACAAACATTACGAATGTATGCCCTCGCCTTGATGATGAAAGTACAATGCTTTTGTAGCATAAAGACAACATTATACGACAATACCCGGATAAAAATTTTGTACTAGTGAAAAATGTCATAAAAATATACTGAAGTTTGTACGAGTATTATATATTTTTAAACATTTATTATTTGAAAGCTATTGATATCAATCGATAGGCAAAAATAAAAAATGTTAAGTGTCATGGGTTTACAAAATCCAGAAATATAACATCTTCAAATAGATGAATAAAAATAGAAAATAATTATACACCATTAAAGTCAAATGTAACAGTTCTTTGGGCATACAATGTGAGGAGAAAAATATGAGATCATTTAACTGACATTGCAGGGGAAATTCAGTGCAGAAGTGCGGGAACTAATTGAAGAACTTAAGAGAGTGGTTTCACTGTGGTATTATATATTTGTTAAGGGCCGCTGCCTCAAAGGTCAAGTTAGCCATGATGATCGCCAGCATTCGATCATGAAAAGAACTTTCAAGAATTAGATATTAAAATAATCTCTTTAAAAATATGCTTAACATGTTTATTCTCTTCTTATCCCTGTAAATATTCTAGCAAATCAAAAGCCGAAAGAAAACTCCAACAAAAGAACATACATTAATCCGCCAGCCAATGGAGTCAGTCGTACCTTTTCGCGTCAGACAAAACGTCAAATTGTGCCAAAACCAAATAAAAAACATAGGTAGATACGAAAGAAAAAAAGATCAACGTGATCTCAAATATGTGTAGGTACATTTCAGACATACAGAAACACGAAACAGAAGAGGATAAAAAAAAAAGATCGAAAAAGATCTGGAGAGAGAGAGAGTAAGCTAAGAGGGGACGCGAAAAAAAAACGACCTAATATCTCAAACGTCAAAACTCGACATTGAGTGATTTGTAGCTTAGCTCCGCCTGTCGTATGTTTCAAACTTCGGCTATGTTTCCCCCCCTCCTTTTATTTGTCAGTCTCGCTTTATCTAGACTGTGTTGCATCTACCTGTCTCTTTCTCACTTCGGTTAAGATCGGATCGGATCGTGGGACACAGCGAGCAAGGAGCGAGCCAGGGATAGGACGGCGCTGTCCTGCGTACCAAATTTGAATAATTGGATTGAAATGGATTATGTTGCCAAACGGTTTTGGGATGTAGGGATTTTGATCGTGCCTTTTTGACACAGTATTAGTTTCCGTGTTTTGTGTTATTTGTAAGGTATTTTATTAACGTTTAGACAAAGTTATTTTTTAAATAAACATACGTGTACACCACTGTACCGTTTCTCTGTAGGGGTAGGTAAAGATGACAGAGCGCCAGACTATCATCGCAGATTTTTATACTGTCCGGTTTGAGTGCAATATATATGTTTAGGTACCCTAATGACTTTTTCAACGCTATTAGCCGTTCGATATCTCTCGTAACTTTTCCATTATCTAAAAACGTAAAACCAACATATACATACATATCATCTAGCCGTCACCCTGTCGGAGCAGGCAGAAATGAGAGCGCGCCAGACTTACCTACCGCGATAAATATCTTTAGCCTTTTCTACATTTATACAACTTCTTATACAGCTCCTACGATTTCTTTCACTTTTTACATTTCCTTCTTACAAAATATCATATACTTGTTCCAACCATACTTTCTTTGGTATTCCTCTACCACGCCTTCCACTCACATTTGCACAGTATATTTGTTTTGTTTGTCTTCCTTCATTTATTCGTTTCACGTGCCCAAATAATCTCAGTATGTTTACTCCACTCCGTAGGTTTTCATTCCATGTATTTTTTCAAATGCACGCATTTGTTCGCCATTTTTTTTATGGTTTCACATCCACGTTTCACCCCCTTACATAATAGTTGATACAAAAATACTACTGTAGGCTTTTTTTATATTAAATCAATAATTTGGATGTTATACATAAATATCATCACGCTGTTTCCCTGTTGGAGTAGGCAGAGAAGACAAAGTGCCAGACTTTTTCAAAACCCACTCTTCTTATACAACTTCAAAGATTTCTGTTCCGCGGATATTGTATCCAAAATTACAAAGTTGACGTGCTTTATAGGTTTATTTTTTCTTTTTTTCTAAAACCGGATTAAAAAAATAAAAAAATGAAACGCAAAACCCCACCGTTACTTAGCACTAATTTAGTTTCGCTACAAATATTTTGAGAAATTAAATTGTTTAATTTGGTTTATTAGTAAATGATAATTAACAAAGTAAAATATTAATTATTTTAAGTTTTAAATTACATACTTAATTTAATTTGTTTATTACTTTAGACATCGTTACGAAACAATACTTTTTAAATTCCTTAACACATAATTTAAAGTTTAAATCGTTTTAATGGAAAGGCGAACCATTGAGTACAAGTACATTCTAAAGCTTAACGATTCGCTATTTTGTTGATATAGAGGATAACTTCACTAGACTAAATATGTTTCATTCTTTAATATGTTTCATTCTTTAATGTGTTTCATTCTTTCATCATAAATTTCTTACATTTGTCTTAAATACTCAGTATAGTAATCCCACTGCATTTACTTTCTCAAATACACTTATATTCCAAGCTATCACATATATAATTCTTACTACATTTTGATCTCAACAATTTATTTATTTTATTTATTTATTATTACACATGACAAGAAATATACACAATTTGAGAAAAACAACAGATAATTTGATTTGGACATACAATTTTAATGGATCTGGGTTTGTTGCCTTTCATTTGTCGTATCCCCAGTAAGCTAGGCTTTTGCCTGTATCTCACTGAGGATATTTAGCATGAGAAAAATAAATCGATACTTCTTTCCGATTTTTGATTACACAAAAACAAAACCCCGTTGCACGCTCTCATCAACCTGACAGTGACACTCAACTACAACTGGAAACATCTTGCGAAATTCAACTGCTCACACATCATCACTCCAGAAATAGCAAAAATATTCATCCCACACTATACCGCACACAATCATAAGAATAAAAATCAAAATCAAAACAAAATTAAAACAAAAAAAAAAAAAAATACACAGAAACACAAATACAAAAACAACCAAAATTAAAACAACAAGAAGAAACCCACACTCACGAGCTTACATAAATCCCTTCCACTCGTCATTCATCCTGAAAGCCCAAGTACTCGAAATCCTGTCGCAATAACAACCACGCTCCGATCGACTGTCTAAATGGTTTTCCTTCCTTTACCTTTATTGAAGTCGGCACGCCATTGTATGTACAATCTTCATGTGCATTAATTATTCACTGACATGTTTCTATGGATACTTTCAATACTTCATCAATTTTCCCTGCTTATTCAATTAGAAGAGCTTAAGTAGTTGTTCAGTGATAATGAATTAATGTATTTATTTTTTTAATAATTTAACCTATGATAATCTCATCAAGGCTACAGTGTTTTTTTTTAAATGATGATTATTTATTTATTTATAATAACAAAGAAAATTTTCATTTTATACATGAATAAAATATTTTTGTCATTATAAGTATATCTCGATAGTTTTCGAGTTGCCTAAAAAAATGTTTTATTCCTTAATATATAGAAGCGAATCTAGAACATTGAAAGGAAGTAATAAAAGTAGCATAAATACTTTATTCTTTAATATATAAAAGTAACACAAATACTTCATTCTTTTCTATATGTTATGTTATAAACAGAGAAGCAAATCTGGGACAATAAAATGAAGTAATAAAAGGAGCATAAACACCTAATTTCTTTCTTTATATATAAAATCAGCATAAATACTTTATTCCGTTATACATAAAAGCAAATCTAGGGCATTGAAAGGAAGTAATAAAAGTAGCGTAAATACTGTATTCCTGAATACATAAAAGCAACATAAATACTTTATTCCTTAATATATAGAAGCGAATCTGGGACATTGAAATAAAGTAATAAAATCAGCATAAATACTTTATTCCTTAATACATAAAATCAGCCAAAATACTTTATTCCTTAATATAAGCGAATCTGGGACATTGAAAGGACATAATACAAGTAGTATAAATGTTTGCATTGCTTAGAATATTTGATATTACGATGAATGATAAAATAAGGAATCGTCCGACCAACGACAACTATTGTTGGATATGGTTGTAAACAGAAATAAGAAAGGCACCATACAATTGTTTTACCCCATTGAGATAATTAGTTGCGAAAAGCTTTCGAAACAATATTGAGTATGTCTAAAATTAATGGAGAACGAGGAAGAGGTAGACTAAACAAGAATGAGGAAACAGTATGTGAAATTTTATCTGAAGGAAATAATCAAGAGCGCGTATGATGAGGCGTATGAATGTGGATGAGTCGAGAACTGTGTACATAGAGAGAAAGACATGGATATCTACATGTCTTGTCTGTTTACTCCAAAAGGGACATGACGTGATGGTTTGTTTCTTTGTAAAAAAAAAAATGCAAATATATTTACTTCATTGTTTTCTTTTAATATTTTATTATTCGAATTGTATTATTTCAAAGAAGATATATGTGTTCGCGATGTACCAAGAATGGTTGAGTTTCTATTTTGCTCAAAAGCCACGATTTCAATTGTAAATGATTATACAAAATTTTCTAGTCTGGAAAGTGTTCACTGAAGATACATTTTTAATATGAGTACACTATATTCATTTTCGACTAGGTTACTCAAACCTACTTTTTTCAAATCAAATCCACACTTTCGCGATCCCTGGTATAACGTGTTTTCACATGTGCATGAAATTAGGGCTTATGGATTTATCGTCGGTGTGACGTGACGCGCGGGAACTCTTAGAGCGCTCCTCGAGCTTACGTTACACAGCATATTATCATACTGGGCTGAGGCGGGCTGAAGAGGGAGGACAAGCCATAACTATGAGCGCTGTTCGAGCTTATGTTGCTCAACATATATTATTAAGCTACGCAACGCTAAAGAGAGAGGACAAATCATATCTTAGAGCGCAACTCGCGCTTACGTTGCTCAATATATCATACTGAGCTGAGCAAAGCTAAAGAGGAAGGACGAATTATATCTTAGAGCGCTATTCGCGCCTACGTTGCTCAATATATCACACTGAACTGAGCAAAGCTAAAGAGGACGGACAAATCATATCTTAGAGTGCTCCTCGAGCTTACATTGCTCAACATGTCTTACTGAACTGAGCAAAGCTGAAGAGGGATGACAAATCATATATTAGAGCACTCCTCGCATTTACGTTCCTTAAAATACCATAAATTGCTGAGCTGGGCTGAAAAAGGAGGAAACGTTATATTTTATAGTGCTTCTCGTGCTTCTCGTGCTAACGTTACTCAGTATATCATATTGTGCTGAACTGAGCTAATGAGGGAAAATGAATCATATTTTAAAGAACTCCCTACGTTTACTTTGCTCAGCATATATATGATGCATAACAGATCCTCTCTGTAAAAAGGATAGCACATATCTTGAACCACTGTTTGTGCTGCATTACTTAAACTATCAGATTTATTACAATGATCCTTGTACTTTTATAGCAGAATTAATAGTTTATACATATATAAGCATATCGTCGTTGTCGTCGTTGCCGGGCATCGTGGTCGAGGATCCCCTCATCACTCCAAAGACATGTAGGCATATGCTGCGAATAGAAAAGCAAAGCTTTGTTGAAACTAGTTTGGGGAGCCTTTTGACGACTGAACCACATTATCATGTGCAATCTCTCAACAAGTCTCAAACGAAAAGCATTTAACGAATGTATCTTACCAGTACTAACACATGGATAAGAAACATGGACGCTTTCTGTGCTAATAATACAAAAGCTCCAGACAGCACAACGCAGCATGGATAGGTGCATGCTAGGCAATAACATGAGAGACCGGAAACGCAATGAGTGGATACGCGCCCAAATAAAAGTGGACGATGTTATAGAGGTCGCAAAAGGACTGAAGTGGAAGTGAATTGGGCACGTCACTCGAACAATAGACCATCACTGGTCGTATGGAGTAATCCAGTGATACCCAATAGGCAGAACTACGCCGGTTGGAAGACCAAAGGCACGTTGGGTTGACGAAATACGTAAGTAAGCAATGATTTCGTTGTAGCAATGCGCAAAGTAAAGGATTTCTTGGAAACAACTTGGAGCGGCCTATACCCTGCTGCAGTGGATGAATGTAGGTTGATGATGATGGTATGAATATACTTTGAGTAAAAAATAGATTTAAAAAAACCTCTTCTTTCGGTTTAATAATTTTTGATAGAAAGGCCAATAGTTGTGTGCTGATTAAAAAAATCATGAAATTTAGTAGACAAAGATCGAAACATGGAGAGTCAACTGGAAATTTACCTCTCAGAAATTATTAGTAGTATAAAATAGAGATTTCTTCTTCAGTGAAGGCTTTACAGAAGAATTATAATCGACGTTCTATTGTTTAGTATTTTTGTTGTATATTTGTAGTACAGCCTGAAGAACCTGTTGCCATGTTCCAAGCAACCAGAAGTTGTTAAAAATATATTAAGTGAAAAACGGATAAGAATGTATTTTTTTCAATCTGGGTTCTATAGGATTCATATTATTCATAACTTTCGGGTAGGAAGAAAAGCATCTTGTTAATTAGACCACGTCTTTATGAAAGTTTGTTATGATTCAATTTGTAATAAAATATTTTAACATTAGAGCAGAGCGTTCTTTATTTCACGGGAATCGAATCCATAACCCACACGACAGAAGACAGGCGTCATGTCATACCAACTAGGCAACCGAAGTTGTATATGAAGACGACTCATTCATTAATTTTAGTATGGTTTGTTGATTTGTCTGAAAAGTCAAGTCAAATTCTGTTTCTTATTTTTTCATATTTTTAAATTAATTCGTTGTGTAACTAAGCCGATCCTCCCGTTTTTGTTAGTCTCAGAAATGATATCACCGAGCGGTTTGATGCACGGGTAAGGCACATTTTCATCCCGCCGGGTATAAATCATCCCTGTGGAATGCGCAAAAAGGGTGGTACTATTTGTTGCGAAACAATATTAGAAACGTGTGACGAAAAAACTTTTTTTGCTAATTTCTTAGAAATTAATTCAGTAAGAACAGTAATGTTGAACCGCAAGTTTAAAATGTATTGCACTACATAAAAAGATGCCATGTTTTACTTTATAACACATAAAAATATAATAAAGCAGTTTTTTTATTTTATGAATATCAATTGTTCAAAGAAATAAAAAATGTGGTAATTTCGAATAAGCTGAAAAAAATGGATATTAACAAATTATACTAACACTATATATATCGAAGATAATTTATACATTCCCTTTTTACTTGATCTCTGATTTAAGTTCATTAGCGTTGCCTCTTCCACATACATACACCTTGTCATACATGTTCTCGTATTTCTCATACTTGTTACTTGATGTTATTGATTTTATAAATTTTTTCGCAAGTCTTTCACAAAATCATATTGTCAACGTGGCCATACAATCCCAAAATTTCATTTTTAACTCTTAAGATTTTTATATCCGTGTCAATCACTTATCTTTAATCCTGTAATTATTTTATCAATCATAAACCCTCATACCAGATATTCTACGCATTTCTACTACATTCATTCTACTCGTATTACTCTCTTTTAATGCCCAACTTTGTTTCCATACATCATAAAGAAAAAAATCACGTATATTGTATGACAATTTAATTTATCGAAATAAACAGTATTTCTTAGTAAGCAATTTCGTTATATATGGTATAGAGCTTAAGAAAAACATAAAAACTATCTTTATCCATTATTTAATATGAACAAAAGTTTTTAACGTTAAACAAAACAAATAAATTCTTCATCTTTATCTAACGCAATATTTTACTTAGTTAAGTATGATAATATATATGCTTAGAAGTTCTAAGCCGTTTGTCTCCAGCATTTTCTAAATATAAGGCCATGTTTTTAACCCCTTTTTTTATTAAACAAAGTAAAATATTGTACAAACATTTGTCAAGGCTATACCTATATACAAATTTATTACTTAACTAATCTTAATTATATGTTATAATTTATGCACTTACTTAATCTTATTTTCCTACATGTCATTTTATTTTATTTTTTACAATCTTAATATATGATTTCTTAGAAATAATTAACACCTACATACTACTTATAACTAGATAACAATTCTTACACTAATTATTTAGCAATAAACAAGTCCACTCGTTCAGGCTACTTGTATTCCATCACATTCACTCAGACCTTGATCGTCCCAGCGAATACTGTAAGTGGACTAGTCAGGCAACAGATAATGCTTCGGGAGCCTGTGCTTATAACGGAAGGGTAGGTCGGATTTACTCTCGTAAGCCCCCAGTGCAGCGACTAAAGGATTGCTGTGATTTTGTTGACTTTTATAGAACTTCACGGTCCAAGCGAGTATGCGATGTTGTTCGGCGTGAAGTCGGGTAAGGACAGTATAAGGTCTTGTGTGGGAGACTGGTTTTTCCATTTTTTTTTAAATTGACCCCATAGCACAAGAAATTATTTTTTTTCTACTCAAGTCTTACGTTTGATTGAATCAATTAATTCATGTGATATGATTTTTTTTCTGTGTTGCATTACACACATTTACATGCATCATATCTTAAAAGATACATATATCCTTAATTGACAGTTTTTTTTAAAGGAATCAATATTTTTTGGTTTTATAATTGTAACTGTGACATACAACGGAAACTTCAAGTGTCATGTATTTTGTCAGTAAATAAATTAAACAAAACGTTTTAAGCAATAAATTTTAAACGTTGAAAAATAAATTTGTTTTCCGAGGTATCATATCCATCCAAATTGAGTTATCTAGCTTCTCATCAATCCATTAAAATGTAAGTTGAACCAATTTTCAAAATCAACCGTGACGGCATAAATCACATTCGTATTATTAAAACATAAAAAAATGTATGATAAAAGTTCGTGCTCCCGCAACGGTCGCGAGGGGTTGAAAATAATTACACCCCATAGGTATATAAAATGGCCAGGGTGATTTTAACAATGGCGGCGATAGTATCTGGGGATGGCGAGGGGAGGGGGGAGAACTGGACCCACCCCCCGATGTGCCCTGAACAATGTGGGGGTTGTTCAACTCTGTCTTATTTTCGTAGGTCAGCCCCAGAACCATTTTTCATTTTAGATGAATTCGTTATTTGTACATATAAATAATCATTTCACTAAAAGTGTACAATTTTTTTTAATTTAAAAAATAATATTTGGACTTATTATTGGAAAATTTTCCAGTCCACTATTATTGACATTTTATAAAATTAATATATACTAATGTGGCTGCAGCTATTAGATCAAACACTAGCCCTTATCTGCATATGTTTTAAAAAACATATTTGGTAAGAAAACAGCAGAAGACTAACCAATGGAAGACGAACGACAAATAAACCTTTGAACGATATTTGAAAGTAACACATTCGACTTTAGGTGGAGTGTAGTTTTCATAATTAAAGACCTACTAAAAAAGGTTGTCTTCAAGTGCTTCCGAAAACTGCACACGCCATGCATGTCTCCAAAATACTTTGAAACGGAAAACAATCAATTTATTTGATCAAGACGAAATATACCTCAAAGTTCTACTCGTCTCCAAAGAAACATATAGTGGAGGTTATATTTTATACAACCTTTTAATATGACGCCTTTTTTTAATACAACACTTGAATTTTCCTTGAGTTAATTTTAGTACGAAAGGGATTGGTCTTAAACAAGCTATCCCTAACAACAAAATTTAGATTTATACTCGTAGATAAGTTATTAATTACAATTTCACTGTACTTATACAATCTTGTGATTTTTACTGACATGTGACAATCATATCGAATCAACCAAAAATATCTTAAAGAGACTTTGAGTGAATACTGGATACCCTTTTCAAATAATGAATACCAACGGGAATCGAACCTACAATCCCCCGATTGAAAAACAGGCGTCTTAACAACTATGCAATAGAGGGCATTGAAACATGTCATATCAAAGTGAAATAGTATCAACAATTAATTTAAAATTATTGATTTTAAAGAATATAATTATAATATAATATTAAAGGGTATAATTAAAAAAGTGTTGATTGATATTTTCAACTATACAAATAAATTATTTAAAAAATAAATATTAAGGCGTCAACCATTTTATTATAAAGGCAGTAAAGTCGGAGATTCATAAGGGTTCTAATTTTTTTGATCAGACCTTACTGTTACGAAATAGGGGTTCAAAATATATAAAGCTTTCAAACAAAATGTGGTCGACGTGCATACTGGACCAGGTGGCGGAGTTGTCTCAATCGGAAAAAAAATAAAAATTATGTTATTTTAATGGCTTCAGGTTCAGGCATGCCGACAACACATGCCGAGTGTTGTTTTGAAAACTCTATTATCTATATTTTGGGTCCACATGCATAAAAAATATTCAAATGTCGTTTACGAAAAGAATAAAATATTTTTAGTAATTTCGTGTCCTCATGTCTAGTTCTCATTCTTACATCTTATTCAATTATTCATATTTTCACCTCCACATATCCAAACTGACGATGCAAACATGTTGAAGTGCGTGGTTGGGTGACCGTATAAACTTCGATCAAAGTAATGGAACCTTTGGGATAAGAACCACTGGAGTAAATAAATAACTCTCAGCTTACTTGTTCGAAATAATGCCGCGCGTAGACATGCAACAACTCTCCCCCAACACATATCATATCTACTCTAAATATATTGAAAATCTACCTTTCGTAATCGAATATGATTATCAGCCATTCTGTAAATGGGAAACGTTTGTGTGTGTGACGTCGTTTATAGTGAACAAACTATAGCACTTCAGCAAGTCTCATTATTGACAGATTAAACCCAAAGTTACAATAGCAAGGATATTAAACTTCCAAGATGAAAGCATGTTTTATCTGTTGTAGTCTTTCGTTAGACTGTTTTATATGGTGATAATTTTTTTATTGACTATTAGAACTATAAAAAAATATGATAAGCAGCATATGATATAAGCCACAGAAATATATAAATTTAGATGTAAAACGGTCTTAGAGTAAAACCAGTTCGTGAATTCGCAAGGACTCAAACCTAAGGCACCCGCTTGCTTAACGTGAATGTTAACTGTTAGATGATGCCCGCCGACAATTTATTTGTTCTGAGATAATTGAGGATAAATCCAACTATCCGTTTTGTATGTACTTGTATGGGATTTTTTTAAGACAATATTTAATTTAACTATGAAATATTCACTAAACCGGCTTGATTTTTACACATATAATTCATGATCTTATTCGATAGATGCTTATTCGATATTTCCAACAAACCACAAATTGTGTTGTGGGTTGATTCTTTTTGGCATATATCTGTCCAACTATAATACTTGAAGAGAACAGACAGTGCACAGTGTATTAAACTTGGATAAAATCATACTATGAGGCCTATTTTATATGTAATCCTTCACATTCTCAGCCATTCATTATATCTGAAGTGTCTGTCACTCAGTAGCGGCAGTGACTAGACTCCCATCGAAAGGTCTCTTTAGTGTTATCTGCCTTGTTAGCTGAATTAAACATAAAGCTGGTATTATACACTGCAAGAATTTTGAATTAATTCTCTCAATTATAGCTTGTTGATTTTTTTTCCTTAAATGCATATTTTTTTGTACTTTTGTATAATAATAAATGTTCTATTTCAGGTATTACATTCAACATTTTTATTTTCATAACCTATGTTATATGGTTTATTTAGCAAGACGCCGGTATTATATTCAAGGGTATCCTAATGGTTTTTATAAGAGTTCTAGTCTATTGTCTACAACACAGTTTTTATAAATAATTTGTTTATATTGAAAGTGTAATATAAATTATTAATAATAATTCTCTCATCTGTTCCTTAAAATCGTTGTTGTAGTTCTATTCTCATCTATGACCAATTTTGTTAAATTACGAACATATTTAGTATATTTCTCAAGAAAAATTATGATTTGTACTGCATGCCATCATTTTGCATTTTGGCTGGAATAAACAAAAATTATGAGTGAAATGTAGTTTTTTGTTATATTAAATAATCCTTGAATTGACAAGATAAAAATGTTTATTTTTCTCAAATTATTGAAGAATCATTGTATTTTTTTAGTAACTTTAAAGGAAGAGCCAATTTTATATCCAAGCTCTTATCAATTTACATATACCATATACTCATAAACGATTTCAAATTTATCCTGGACCGACTAGAAATCGAAACAGAGACGCTTAAATTCAAAATAAGTATACCTACCAATATAAATTTGAAATTATCTTTTCCCCATTTAATGTTCCATGTTTATCGTTATATCTTTGCACGTGGATATACTTCTTTGGTAGTCAGCAATATAATATTTATGAATAAAACTCCAGTATGAGACGTTTTTACAGTTTTCCTTAGTACTCGGTGCTGTTTGGTTAATTCTCCAATGACTCCGAGTCCTGGAGGATCGAGTACTCCAAGTACTTTTAAAATAAACTATTACAATATCCTTAGATCACTTTGGAGTTAGTTCAACCATGACTTCGAAAAAATATTAGGCTACGAATTGATTGTTTTCATGACACTACAGTGTTTCTGATGGAATCGATATCATCATCAACATCACGTCATACCCCTTATAAAGGTAAGCAGAAATATTGAATCACCATTTTATTATATGTTTCGTTTCTGCAATGTGTATATATATCTCGTCACGCATATTCTTTGATTATAAAGTCTATTTTTCTTCTTCTTCAACCGTTCTGGATCCATCCCTGGATATAGGCCTCCCCTTCGGTAAGCCTGTTCACTCTTGTAAATTTTAGATTTTCTTTTTTTACTGTTTTCATTTCAAACCATTTTCTAGATCTTCTAAGCTTCTTAAACTTTCTATATTAATTACTTGTACAGGCTGTTTTTGATTTTTGTCGAAAATATTTTCGTGTGGTGATAATAAAAAGTGCAAATTTTGAGTAAGGTGAAATATGTCTTATATGGTAAAACACATTTTCTAAAATACTACAGCATTTTATATATATTTTTATTCAATTTGACACGTAGTTTTAATACGTAATAATAGTTTGATAACAATATCTTAACTAATATTTGAAAACATTTCTTAATATTTTCATTTGTTCTTAGATAGTCGTTAAGATAATTTGTGTTACAACTAATGTAGAAAGCCGCCTTAAGCATCAAGTCGATTCTGAGAATGAATGCGGGTAAATTAGAAACGTCCAAAGCAATTTGTGTAATTCCACACAGACAAGCAACAACTAAATTGTAGCGCTTGCTCGGTAGCAGGGGGCTGGCAGACATCAAAGTAGCACAACGATATATTATGAAATGCTTTTCAATACACACCACCAAATACCGAATACGTTAATGTCGCGTATCGAAAGATTCACAAATCGTCTCCTTAAGTAGTTTGTATTCTCTTCAATCTAGTTTGTATTCTTTTTTATGTAGTTTATACTCTCTTCTACGTAGTTAGCCCAATCTTACACGAATGTTTTGTTTCTTTTCTCTTCGTTGTATTTATATTCTCTTATATATGTTATGTGTTGTATTCTATTTTACTTAAATTGTCTTCCTTTCTACGTAATATGTCTTATTTTTTTGTGTAGTTAGTCTTCTCTTCTACGTAGTTTGTCTAATTCTCTACGTATTTGTCTTCTTTTCTACATATTAGCATTCTCGGTTACGTGGTTTGTCTTCTATTTTACGAAGTTTGTCTCCTATTTTACGTAGTTTGTTTTTTCTTCTACGTAGGTAGTTTTTACGTCTAAGTAATTTGTCTCCTCTTCTACCTAGCTCGTTTTCTCATTTTTAAGTAGTTCGACTTTTTTTCTCAGTGGTTTGATTAATTTTTAGTGCGACGTGTCGATGCGACAAAATATTTAAAAATAATATATGAAGAAATTACCTTGCTATTTTCACTTTTTATAAATGACTATAATTTATTTGTCATGAATTTATTTTTATGTCTGATATGTGCACCAGTTGGGAAAGGCAGAAAATACAGAGCACTAAACTTTCCCATTACTTCCTTCGCTTCCTCCACGTTCTTATTGTATTGTATTACACTTTCATTGTATACAGTACATCCTGACAAATAATATATATAGAATACAGAAAAAATAATAAATATGTAAGAGTTTTTAATGCACAGATATTTTAAGCAAACATGTCCCTTTAAAATAGCAACTAAAATGTTCAATGCGATATCTAACGAAATAACTACTTTGCATCATTGAAGTTAATTCGAGTTTGAACGTTTCTAAAATACAAATTCCAAAATGTATAGTTAGTGAAACTCGGTATCACCGCCAGAATCGGGTGCGGCAGTTTCCCGGAAGTATGGCTTGGGCGGGAAAACGTCTAGAGGAAATGGAAAACTACAACATGGCGGCACTTCCGCCGGGAGCGTTGCACAGACATCTGATGGAGAGTGCATCTGAACTTTACGGGGGAAATTATCCCTAATACGCCTGAGTGCACACTGCTTTCATATATATATATATTATACCTATGATAAGTTAAATCAATATAAGTTTGTAGAAAATTTATATTTGGTAAAAAATATATCTCTAAATTACATAACTAACTGTTTTTGGATGTAAAAAAATAAATGTACGCTTATAATAATTTTATTTCATTTCATTTTATATTCGTTTTGGATTATTGTATTAAATAATAATTTCTTTGTATACAGTCTAATCTGGTGGACTAATTGCCATGAAATATGTTAGAGACTACTAGAAATATGTTAGAGACATCACTACTTATATGTTAGAGACTAGAGGGAAAATACAGGGTAGCAACGGAAATGGAACGCAGAACCCCCGGGCTGGAAGCTACATGTCGTACCAACTAGGCTACATGGGTCGTTATTTGATAAAGCTGTAATGGAATAACACTAAATAAAGTGCATATTACAAGAAAAAAGAAACAATTCAAAATGTTATGTAGTAACAAAAGAAACAATTAAACGTATGCTTCCCTTATGGACTGTTTAGCGTTTTATACAGCATGTATTTATTTTTATTAAATGATTTACTTAATTTTATTTTTGATACAAATTTAACCTAATCACATCATACAAAATACGTTTTATAAGAGAAAAAAAACTAATAATTGTCTAAAAAAATAATAATAGTTTGAGAAATAATAACTTATTTTTCCCTGTGCAGTTGCTAAGCTATGTCTACAAAGCTTATTAAATACCTTAATGTTCAATTAAGCCACCGAGATATGAAATACACCAATAATCGAAAAGTCACCGAGATATGAAATACACCAATAATCGAAAAGTCATTCAATAGACTATTTAAAGCCCAATTCGTGTAAAAATAATCTTAATTCACTATGGCGTAAATAATTGTCGTGAATATTAAACAAAATTTTGTCGAGCACGAGGGGTTTGCCATTTTTTCTGTTAACAATTTGTAAATGTATAAATAAGTGCGTAGATTTCTCCTAGTCTTAAAAAAGAATAGTATTCAAGCATACCCATTTTGGACTTGGGATAAAGCCATGACCAAAATCTATACTCTTTGCAATAAATACGTCTTTGAAATCTTTTTTAACTTCGCTCAACTATCATGGTGTTCTGGAATTCTCTCGGGTTTGATGTGATTCAGCCACACTCCAATATACAGTGACCCAGTTAATTATAAAGATATAATAAATAAAGCGCTTATAAATCAAGGGGGAAACTTCACAAACTCTCTTTGAAGGAATTCTAGAAAACACCGAACGCATAAAAAAAATCTGAAAAAAAAGGTACAAGAAATAGATATAGATCTGCCGCAAATTAGACCCCACATATTTCTCTCGTTATGATGTTGATTGACGATCTAAAATATATTTGAAATTTGTCAACAATCAGTATATTCAATTTTTAAAATATACCAAACTATCCAGTCGTTAGATTCACGTATTTGCGACAGCAATGATGTATGAAAATGAAACGTAAATGAAAGGAGTCGAGTAAATGCGGTGGAAATGTGTGCTTTGAATATTATGTGTGGTATGTTAAAGTATGATTGAATCAGAAATATACAATAATTTTAAACAATTTTAAGAGCTACAATGTATGAAGATGGGTGAAAAATACCTCGTTGAGGTGGTTTGGACATGTTAAACGAAAGGGCGACGAAAGAATGACTAACTTAATTCGCAGTGCAAAACAAAATAAGTAAAAATCGTGCTTGAGGATGATTGAAAAGGTATAAATGGACATAATTAATGAGATTTTGAAGTTGGAAAAGTAAGGAGTAATAACATCTGAAGAAGCTGTATGAAAAGATAGACACGTATTTAAAGTCCATTTATTTATCAAAAGTTTCGGTTTTAACTTTTGGCGTATAAGAATATGTAAAAATATTTAATTTGTTATTCTACCAATTCCATTAACCTTCGCTACACATGTTTCTACTTTATGTTTATATCGATCCATTTATTTATTTTATTTTTCAAGTCCTTTGCACATTCCAGGTTTCCGCAATTCGTGCAATAAACAAATATGTCATCATGCACAAAAAAAAAACATTTATAAAACAATTTATAATGTTGAAGGGATTTGATTAAAAAATATAGATAAAATGTATATGATTAACATCAACACCAATTTCAGCATGGTGAGTATAATATTTAAAAGAAAATTATTTATGGGATAATACTAAATTTGATTTTTTTCCTAGCGAAATTGAATGACACGTGAAAACTACGATGTAAAAGAGGCCAATGTCGTGATACAAACGTTTGGCGTTCTGTCCTTTCTGCCTAACCCAATAAAAAAAATATATGTTTCTGTGTATAATAGACTACGAATTTTGTTACTGATTTCAATACTTTAAGCTGAAAAGTAGTAAAAAGTTTAAATATAACAATATCACTAAATTATAATATAAAAAATTATTACGCTAGATATGGCTTGAGGCATTACTATCGAGTTTTATTGAAACATAGTTTAAAATCATAGTAAAAAATAGTTTTTTTCTGTATAACCAAACCTTAATAATCGAGGTAGTTAAAAAAGTTTTCGACCCCACCATAGTACCAAATTAAAAGTAATCTCTCAGTAAAATATATTAAATAATAAAAAAAAAAACAAATGGGTCAAGTCACATGGCCGAGGCCTGCAATGTGCGTATCTATGATATTTTTCAGACCCCAGCTTCTTGCGAAACAAATAATAGTAATTACGGAGCCATGTCGGACACGGCACGTACATGCTTCTTATATGGCCAAGATCAATTGCTTTCGTGTAATTTCCCTAGCTTAATTATATGGGCTGGCCCGGCGTAGTGCATCAATCATGACATTTTAGGCAACTGCGGCTCGTGAAGTTCGATTATTTCGTTTAATTTATTTTGAAATTAAATATTTTTTTTTAATATTTTCTCAACATTTTTTTATGTTTTTAACTAGATAAGTAAATACCGTCGTCCTATTTTTACATCCATGTAAAAAATTATATATATTTCTTGTGATAGAAACAATTAAGATATAAATCAATTCTTGGTGATGTCTCTAATTATATTATATAATGAACCGTTATCTTCTGAATGTTCAAAGAAGTCTTTTTCGTAGCTTTATAACCAGGCATCTTCTAGACAAGTCAAACCATAAAAGTATCCTTAGAGATAAATATGTACTTTTTTACCTCCTACATTATATGGCGTAAAATTAATGAATGGAGCCGAATAAATGGTGCACAAATGCATGCAATTAGAAGTATAAATGGGGTGGAAATTAATGACAGAATACGAAATGAAGTGATAAGGGATGAATGTGAACTTAAGGCTAATGCGTTGAGTAAGATAAAGAAGAAAGTTTGGGTACGTGGAACAAATGAACGAAGAAAGATTACCAAAACAAATGATGAGTGGAATGTGGTCGAAAGTGTAGTTGGATCAAGTGAATGATATTTTGAAAGTAGGAAATGTAAAATTCAAAGAAATCGTAGGAGTTTAATGAGAAGGCGTGTGGATGTAGAAAAGGTGGAAGATTTGTATCACGAAACTAAAGTCTAACGATTCATTCACGGCCTACTCCAACGGGGAAACAGTGTGATTGTATATATGTATGAATTTTATTTTGTCTTTAATTTCTTTGTTTCGTTCTTAAATCTTTTTCTGGGCCACCTAGTTTCCAAATTAACGCTGATGCTACTTAGAAGAAAGAAGGATGTAAGAAGTAAGATACATTTTAGGAGCTGTATGAGAAGATATATGTTATGGATGTGAAAGAAAAGAAATATATATGTCTGACATTTGTTTTTTTCATGTCGGTAAATAGTGATTTAAAAAAACAGTTTTACTTTTCAATCACGGACCGCCTTTGGATTTCGTTGTTTACTTTGCAAGTCACTAAAAAATAGTTAATTAAAATTTAGGAACATGCAAATTATTTTTGGTTCGTGATAAATCTGATAAGTGATCACGTAAACATTTCGATTTGCTCCGCGATTTAAGCTGCCAAATGCTATTTGTATGGGTATGAATTTTCGCATTACGGTGCCGACATTGTTGCTAGCGTGAATTTATATTATTTTGATAAAGGTGAACTTTAATCTAAATAGGTAGTCTAAAGTTTATTGATTAATAATACAAAACTTCAATAATTAATGAAATGTATATTTAAATATTAGAATGTATCTGATGCTAGAATAATCTTTGGCCGTTTGGGAAGACATCATTTAATTGTTATGGCATATTTTTTATTTGCATATTTACATGAATGATGGCGTAAATATAGGGCATACCATTTTTATACAATATAAATAATTGTTAAATGCTCAATCATCTTTAAAAAATGTTGGTTGTTGATTGATTTGATAATAAAAAAAAATGAGATATAAATATTTAACAAATTCCATAAAATGAAAATTAGTTCGCTGATATTTCAACGATTGTAATATTGTACTATTTTTTTGTTATATTCAATACAACCTGGCAGGTTTGTGACATATGGAAATCTCTTCCAGCCGACCAAAAAAACAGATCTTAAATGAAAACCAAACTGGAATCTTTTTTCTTAAATAAATTGGTTTCCAATGGGTAGTTGAACACGTAACCTCCGAGAACTGTAGATTCGTAAATATTGAAGGGGGCCAAAAGTTTATCGCCTGGTAGTTAGCCTACCAGATTGTTTTTACAAAGAAATGTTCAATAAATTAATAAATCGTCTCTCTTCCAGCCATACCTATAAAGCTTAATTAATCTATCCACAATATGAGAGATTAATAAAAACAATGACAGTATGTATAAATTGTTCCGTTCCAATCTGACGAAATAAACTTAGCCTCAGACAAGCATGACTCTGTAAACCTACGTACATACATACTGGATACGTAAAGCACTCTAAGATATGCCCTCCATTGGTTTGTCAGTTCTCAAACGAAATGACAGGCGTATCCGGTAATTATACTGGGCACGCCTTCATATGAACATGCTTGCAACAGTAAATAAAAAAATGACATTGAAATTCATACCTTCTATTGACGTTTTGTTTTTATTTTTTATTACATTAATCGACTCATTTGCTACGAAAGGGTATTATAAAGATTTACTCGAGGCAATCAATCTAAGATATTTTTTGCAGTAGAAAAAAAATAGCTGTGCATTGTTTGATAACTGAGTTTAGTTATTTTTTGGCAATTTATCACAAAGTTTCAGTAATTTATCAAGTAAACATAAGTTTAAAAAAAACGCAATAAATTTTTTTGTCGTAATTTGTTTTATCAAACACTGTTTATTCCACTTTTTGACAAAAAGTGGAATAAACAGTGTTTGATAAGACAAATTGAAATGTCTTTAAACCTTCCCAATGGGAATGCCTTAACTATAAATAATATATTTTTTTCGTGATTTAAATGATTTTTTTATAAATAATGTTGAACTGTAAATTTTTTTTAATCGTGAATGATGTGAATGTAAAGCGTACGAGGAGGAATTATTCGACATGATTTTGATGCGGTGTTAAAATGGTTGGAATTGTACTCGTATATGAAGTAGATTGGAATCTTAATATGTGTAAAGATTTTAATGTTTCAGTATTAAGGACAAAAATGTGAAATATGTAAAAAAAGAATGAGACCCTTTCGTTACAAGTCTCGTTTAGTGAAGTAATTTTCTTTGTCTTTAACATAAAGAGGGTTTTGCATTTTAATGTGATTTTACTCCTCGGTTAGTTTTTCCATTTAAACGATATTAATTGTAAATATCGTATTGAAGATATTAAAATAAAACTAAGCCTGTCTATCAATAAACCCAAAGGTTTAAACATAAAACGTATTTTAGAGGTTTTAGAAGTTATGCACTGCCAAGTAAGAAGTTGTTTAAAAATCAGTTATCACAAATAGTTTAATACCGTGATTTTGAATATGTATCAATATTTAAAATAAGCATCTAAGTGAGTATTTTTTAAATCAATCGAATCGAGCCGAATAAAGTTGGATTAATTTATTCGTTGAGAACCTTTTTTATAAAACCTTCAAATTTATTTACATATATTGATCAATGTTGAGGGCCACCTACACCTGCTCAATACTGGACAGTCTATTGAAAAAAAATATCTTAAAATCGTTCCGCCTTGAAAAAAGAAAATAACGGTGAACTCATACAACGTGCATCGGAATATATTATATTAAAATAAGAGGTTCTCAAACTTTTATTGGATATCTTTTTCACTTTTAATGATCGAGTATCGGAGAAGGCTGATGCATGCATATAAGTTAAGAAGAAAAAAATTATCTTCTTAAATATTTAAGAATATTTAGCCATATCATTAGAAATACTTTATTAATTTTCTCCAGAACGTGACTAAGAGAAACCAATATTTGGTTAATATTTCATTAGTAGTTAATTTCAATAAATTAATATAATCAAAACGAAAGATTCTTTAAAGCTGTGTCGGGAAAAATACACCTAAATTATACTAAAAAATTGTGTGCTTTTTTTTTTCTTTCGAATTCAACAATACACCCAAATAGCTATTCAATAGTATCGTTCAAGCTACCCAAATAGGTGATTTGGAAATATTGCAAAGCATAGCCGCCAGGAGACGATATTGTTGTCGGTCCCAGTAATCGAGCCTCCGGGTTTAAATCCACTGGAGATGTCACGAAACTTGCGGTTAGTTATTCAATGAGATGGTAATACTCCCGCACGTGAGGAGACAATATCGTTCGGCGCATGTGAGTATTTTTATCTGACAAACTATTTTAAAAGAGACTGGAGCTTTTTTATGACTATTTAAAGGAAGTCGTCAATACATGTATTCAATGAGCTGTTTCTTCCATAATTATTTATACATTATATATTATCCACACATATTGTAGCATTGTGCTGTTTCCCAACTGGATCAAGCAGAGAAGATAGATTTCCTATTTCGATACACATATTTCACCGCTTACACATAAATACACCTCTTAGAGCCCATACGATTTATATTATTTCATACATATCCTACTTTCGAAATACCATTAACTTGATCCAATCATATTTTCAATGGTCTTCCTTCACCACACTTTCCACTCATTTTTATACTATATAACATACTTATTTTGTTAATGTTTTTTCATTAATTCGTTCCATATATCCAAATCATATCAGAGTGATCTTCTTCATCTTAATTAACACAACTGCTTTAAGCTCATATTTATCCCAAATCACTTCACTCCGTATTTCGTCAAATTGGTCAAGGAGACCAATGTTGTAAAAAATATCTTGGGGAATACAAAAGTCAAATTGGCTAAGGAGACCAATGTTGTAAAACATATCTTGGGGAATACAAAAGTCGAATTGGTCAAGGAGACCAATGTTGTAAAAAATATCTTGGGGAATACAAAAGTCAAATTGGTCAAGGAGACCAATGTTGTAAAAAATATCTTGGGGAATACAAAAGTCAAATTGGTCAAGGAGACCAATGCTGTAAAAAATATCTTTGGGAATACAAAAGTCAAATTGGTCAAGGAGACCAATGCTGTAAAGAATATCTTGGGGAATACAAAAGTCAAATTGGCCAAGGAGACCAATGTTGTAAAAAATATCTATGAAATGATACGATCCTTACTTCTGAAGAGACTTTTGATATTCAACTATTTAGATTTTTAAAAATGTTGTAGGGAGATTAAAAAAAACATTGTAGGGAGACTGGTTTTAAAAATGCTTCGAGCAATAAAATTTCAAACAATAAGTCTACAGATATTCCATTATGACTCTATATTTTGCCTATTTAATAAATACTCGTATTTTTGTAGCATTAAAACATGTTTGCGACGTACCGAATGTTGTAAAATAATTTATTATTACCGCGGGCCAAATTATCAATGGGATATTGAATATGTCAAGAAATATTAATGCGGAAATCAATGTAAATAACGTTGAATCTATTGTCAAATAATTTTAAACAATTGACTTGTTAAAATTATAATGCTTTGTTAAAACGATTAATGTCTAACTAATAATTTTATGATAAGTATACCTATACATGTGTAAGTCATTGAAAGTAAACAAATTGATATGCTATATTTAATATACACTCATATATACCTGTTTTGTGTCATTTTGAATGAATGAAATAAAACAATGACATTTTAGATTTATATTTAAAAAAAATACTACAAAAACTTAACTTTATATCGTTTGAATATATGATAGAAAAGGTTTTTGCATTCCTCATTTTTAGTATGTAAAATGATCGTTCTTTAACATTAAGCAATTTTTCTTTACCAGCTTATAACGAATGACATTATTTTGAAATAATTTTATACCAATTTGTATTCTAATTCTTATGTATGGTTCCTCTTGACACATCCTGATTGGCGATGCTATCAAATTAAATAGCATAGCCGTGAGACAACCTGGTCTTCGGTGTCATTAATTGAGTCTTCAGATTTTAGAACCACTGGAGTAAGCACGTTACTCGCAGGCTGTCAGCACTCGCGCACGTCTAGGGTGCGTAAGTATTATTACCAGACTAACTCATCATAGTGAGATATTTTTTAAATATGTTTTTAGCGAACCGTTAGAAACTAAACCTGAAATCCCCAGGTGGATATCTAGTATCTTATCAACTCAGCCACCTAGGACGTAATAAAGTGATCAAAAAATATTTTTTGAGTGATATATTTAATTAGCTTTCAATACTAAATTTAAACAATTTACTGCAAGTTTTTGCTCTTTGTATGTAAAATGTTAACCTAGATAAGTGAAATACTGGTACAGTACACGGCGGTAAGTAATACACATCGGGCTTAAGAAATAGACAGTCGGCCATAATCGGGTAGCTTCGGCTTTGTAGAGCGTCATCTCTGTCACACGATCACACCTTAGAACGCTTGACAACGACTGACAAATCGCGACGGAACACGTGTATGAATGACAGAGACGACGCTCTACAAAGCCAAAGTTAGCCGATTATGACCGACAGTCTCTTTCTTAAGCCCGATGTGTATTACTTACCGCCGAGTACTATACCTACAGTACCCGGCGATAAGTAATACACATCGGGCTTAAGAAAGATACATACACGTGTTCCGTCGCGATTTGTCAGTCGTTAGTTTAACAGATATTTCTAGATACCAGACTGTTAGCGCATCGTGCGATAGAGACGACGCTCTAGAAAGCCGGGCTTAAGGAAGAGACTGTCGGATTTTGGCCGACAGTCTCTTCCTTAAGCCCGATGTGTATTACTTACCGCTGGGTACTGTATAAATATCTACACAGTTTATATTTCATAAACTTTAGGTAAAATACTGAAAAATGAGGAATATTTATTTTTTTGAAATTATAATAAACACAGTGTTAAAGTTTAATTAAATTATTATTAAAAATGGTTAATGATGAAACTAACTTTTTTCTTACAATTTAGGGATAACAATGGTAGTGTAATTATTATCGCTTATTTATGTTCGCCACATTTAATATAGTACATATCTTGTTTTTCGTGTATACATTTTTTTCTTAACAGTGATGACAACCAGACGAATAAAAGGTCTGTAACACAATTCAAGATACATCGATGCTCGGATGCCAGAATGCTAATCTAGTAAATAATTTTAGATAAGCAAAATCTGATAACTTAAATAAAATGTCACGCACATGTGCCAAAAAAAATGGCTCAAACACATGTTTTACGTTTACTTGATGTATCAATTAATCATACTTCAATTTAATATGCGTTGAAAACATAAACTACAATATTTTGTCCTGAAATTTCATTAAAAAAAATCCATACTTTAAAAACAAAACGATAGATACCACGTTCTCTCAATTACTTCAAAACGGCTATTGTTGAATCCTTTTTGCTTAAATAACGTATTTAAAGACACTGGGATTATGTATTTGAACCTTAAAGGGGTCAGTATGTAATTGTTGGGGTACTTGTATATTTTAGGGTTGAGAGCCACGGGATGGAGCGATGTAAGTTCACAATTAGGCGCTGCCCGGGTACCGGGTGGCCCGCACGAACTTGTCGGAAACAATAGCACAGGCGATCGGCCGTGTAATTTTAATTCAGGCTACAATCCGTGGCGTGAGACACGCCGCCGATAGCTACGTCGCTTGTGTTGGATGATAGCGTTTGTTTCAAATGTTAAAACGCTTTTTTACTCTGTATTGAAAATTTAATAATTAATGATTTTGTATATATATTTTTCGTGTTATTGAAAGAGAATTTGAAAAGATGACCATAGAGTATGAATTCTTTTAAAAAAAAATGTATTTTGGAAAATTTTGCTATAACTTTTGATATAACAGAATTAAATTTAAAAAATATATTCCTATTAAATATTTTTAAGTATTTATCTGCATTTTATATTTTTTAACAAAATTTAAATGTCCCATGATTTTATTCAGTGTACCTTATTACTAACTGGTCAGCATAATAGTTATACTGGAATTGATGGTAAGTTAATTATTTTGCTTGCATTGATCAATCGATCAAGTGTAACTTACACTTAAAAAAAACGAATAATACCACAAATAATATTGTATAATAATGTATGGTGCACGTTCGCGCAGTAACGCACTGGAATTCCGTGCGGAAAGTCGTCGGTTCGAATCCCGCGCTGTGCTACTCCCCTCGAATGACATAGGTATTTTTTCCGTCTATTATTCGAGAGTATAAGGATGCCTATGACTTTGGTCATATCTATCCTTTAAAAAAAAGAAAAAAAACATGCCGGTGTGCTCCGATTGTCTCACTTTGGTGTGCCATCGGATCCACATCAGCGGTGTAACCGGTAAGTTTGCTGGTGTGCAACTGCCCACTTAATTTAAAAAAACTTCACTATTTAACCGAATTGACGCTGGAATAGCGAGGGGTTCTTCGACTACGAGGCCCAGCAACGAAAACGACGATAATAATGTAAAATAACTTAAGATTGTTAATTTCATTTAACTTCAAAATGTTTTTTTCCAAAAAAAATCATTATGTTTGGAAATAATGTTATTGCGTTTTAGTTTATTTCTTCATTAATAAAGAAAATATTTAGTTTGTTTTTAAACAGAAATATGATAACACCATATCTACACATATTCATCATAATAATAATTACATCCATGGTGGTTCTTTTGTTAAAGAGTCGTTTTCCTGGTACCGTAAATGGGCGGGGATAATACTTAAAAATAAAAATAACACACAAAGAGTCTTAATGAATTCAACCAAATTATTGGGCGTTGCTGGGATGTGCCCGCAAATATGCTATAATTAACATTTTTTTTAAGTCACGCTGTACTTGGAGATGATGTCCATACTCAAGTTGTATATTTTTTTCTTTGATAATTTGATGTAGCTAGGTATAAAAAATCAGTATAACAGCAACAAAACTTTTTATTAGACAATGAATAGAATTTGAGCATTACTTAAATTGATAAAATCATCAAGTTTTGTGAGTTACAACAGAATAAACGTGTAAATACTACGGAAAGCCAACAGCTAATTAACATTTTTTCCAATATTCTTTGAAACATATTTGAACCATTGAGTTAATTCTAAGCTTAAATTTTATTTTTATTATTTTTTTATTTATGATTACACATGACAAGAAATATACATAATTTGCGAAAAAAACCACAGGTAATTTAATTTGGACATACATTATTTTAATGGATCTGGGTTTGTTGCCTTTCATTTGTCGTACCCCCAGTAAACTAGGCTTTTGCCTGTATCTCATTGAGGATATTTAGCATGAAAAAATAAATCGATACTTCTTTCCAATTTTTGATTACCCAAAAACAAAACCCCGTTGCACGCTCTCATCAACCTAACAAACAGTGACACTCAATTACAACTGGAAACATCATGCGGAATCAAACTCTTCACAGATCATCACTCCAGAAAGACCAAAAATGTTCATCCCATAATATACCACACACAATCCTTAGAATAAAAATAAAAACAAAAGTAAACCCAAAAATGAACCCAAAATGAAATAAAACTAAAAATGTTCATCCCATAATATACCGCACACAATCATAAGAATAAAAAGAAAAAGAAAAATATTCAGAAACACAAATACAAAACAACACAAATTAAAACAACAAGAAAAAACCCACATTCAAGAGCCCACACAAATCTTTTCCACACGTCATTCATCCTGAAAGTCCAAGTACACAAAATCCTGTCGCAATAACAACCACACTCCGATCGACTGTCTAAATTGTTTTCCTCTCTTTATCTATATTGAATTCGGCACGCCATTTTAAGGCATGGGAGCCAAATAAGCATTGAATTTATTTTGTTTTTTTTTTCATTTAAATTACAAATACTATAATTAAAAGCGCTAAAGATATCTTTCCAGTTTTAACGTCTTCACAAAAGGGTATCGTGAAGTCGTTTAAACTGATTGAAAATTTAAACAACTGTCACAAAAATGCCTTAAGTAATTTCTGTTTATTTTGACACATTAAAAAGAAGAAAATGAAAGAAGCATTGTTTATCGCAAAATATTTGTATTCCTTAACTTTCATAAAATTCCCACCATCATTCCTTAAGATTAATATTTCGTTTAAATTTTGATTAATTTTTTTCCCATTATTGTTTTTATACAATATGCTAAAGACATGGTCATAAATACCAACAATAATTATTAAACAAGGGCTAGTTGATTAGAAGAAATAGCTTTAAAGCAATAAATCAACCAGATGTATTTGCATGAAACTTTTAAATAAATAAATACAAATATTATATTATTGGCAAGTTATTTTTTCTTACTATTTGATACATATTTATTTTACGATATAACATAAGGTTTAAACTCTAAAGGAAAGCTAAAATAACTTAAATTGTCCATAAAAGGAAAAATAATGTAATTCGAAAGTTTCATTGTAAATATTAACTCGATGATGGCGATTTTGAAATTACTAATAAATAATTTTCTCCCAAAACTGGGTCGATGATGTAACGTAGCTGATGCTTCACCCAACGATATTATTTGTATTATAATATACCTTTCTATGTACTTTTTAGTCAACTTAAATTCCAAATACATTGTAAATTTATTGTTTAAAGCAATTATTGTATATTTTCAAATAAGTCAATGGCATTTTTTGGGACGTGTTAAGGTCAATTCGAGACAATAAAGTATTTAAAATGTATACCTTTTTTAGTCAATTCGAGACAATAAAGTATTTAAAATGTATACCTTTTTTAGTCAATTTGAGACAATAAAGTATTTAAAATGTATACCTTTTTTAGTCAATTAGAGACAATAAATTATTTAAAATGTATACCTTTTTTAGTCAATTCGAGACAATAAAGTATTTAAAATGTATACCTTTTTTAGTCAATTCGAGACAATAAAGTATTTAAAATGTATACCTTTTTTAGCAAATAGCAATCCCTCAAATTATTATTTATTTTCAACATTTTGTAAATTTTGAATGTATTGTTAGTGGATAGGATGTCTATTGTACCCTATGAATAGGGGTGAAATCCTTGGAATTATTTCATCCTCAAAATTATTGTCGAAAAAAAAATCAAACTAATTCAATATGAGGTATATGCAGTTTAGAGAAAAATGAACAAGGAAATAATTTACTAATGATCAATTCAAGTCCACATTTTCAGTTCGCATGTCAAAGCTAATAAAATAAATAAACACATACAAAGAAAACAATCACGAACAATGTTTCAATTAATTGTTTAAAACTAATTATATGTAATGATTATATAATGTAAAGACAATAGTTTTATATGTTAGTTGCACAGTGTGATATCGACCTGGCATCTTAAGATAAGATCGTATCCGAGACTTAGAAAGACTAATGCCCTCTGTTTACATACATTAAAAAAACAGATTACATCTAACTTCTGTCTCCATTGCTCAAGTATAAAAGTGTGGTATAACGTAAAATGTTTCTAGGTTTTGTAAAAAAAAACAGGTGTTTGTAATAAAGATTTTTTTTTCAGTTTTAACAAATTTGCATTAAACACTACCTTTCATCTTCTTTAGTTATTGTCACTTTATGTTGTTGTATAACTAAAAATTTGTGTTTCCTTAACAAGCAAATATAAAAATTGTTATTGATGTGTGACATTCATTGACATGTGAACAAAATTGTATACGTGATACTTTGAATAAGTGACAGGTTTTGATCTTGTTTTTTTTTTAAATACGCATTTTTTACCTTTCATTAACAACTCACAAAGAGTTGTATTTTTACACTCCAGTGCCATCTCCAAGGTATGAATTTTTGTATTTAAATTGTTGCAGCCAATATGTAATTGAAATTGAATTCAATGTACAAATTATATTTTTTCTTCTGCATTTTAACCAAATAGTTTTATAATCAAATTGTATATATGATATTTACATTAAGACATAAATAAAAATAATCATTTAATTATAATATTTAATTTATACTTAAAAATACCATAGATATATAATTTCTCTATACAGTTTAAAAAAATGTTGGAATTCTACTAAATTTGTTTTATTTTTCTAATTTGTTTAAGCAATTAAACTTCATAGAGGAATATTTAAACAACACATAATAAAGAGATTAGGACAAATTTAAAATCAAATAAACATACTAGAATTAAGGGTATGCTTTGTGAATATTATCTGCGGAGTAAAACAATCTTAATAATTTAGTATATTCATTAAAATTAAAAAAAAACATGATAATTAAGACATTAAAAACACCATTAATATCCAAACTTTTCGTTGTTTATGTGTTTTACACGTTAAGGATAGATTTAAGTAAGATGTAAAGTAATATACTCCTATGTAAGTTGACAAGTTAAAATTAACATAAGAATTATTTTAGGTTATGTAAACTAAAAAGACTTTCTTGTTTATTAAATTTGTAACTTTAATTTCAGAAAATCCGCCTAGACCGGGCACGTTGCGACAAAAATCGAGGAAAGACAGATGTGAATATTATTTTGAGGGCAATCATGAGCCAGGTGGAAGGACTTCTGGAATACACGGTACTTCTGAATATTCCTGGCTAGTGTCCTTGTCCATAGAATGAGAGTATCTGGATAAACCTATATTGTGTCAAGTTCTTGTAAGTTTAAAAAAACTTTTATTTACATCTTATTTATTTATGAAAAATCAAAGTCTCTTATTCGTATTTAATTTAACCTCTTTCTGATTTAATATATTTGAGTCGTATGTGAACATTTCTTCAAAAAGGTTTAATGTCTTTTTATATTTTAAAATATATTGAAAGCCTTAGGAGTTTTTCAAGAAGCTTTCCACTTTGTATTCTGCATGCAAAGCTCACGTGGAGATGTATCGAAGGCTTTCATTGCTTGGGGTAGTGTTGACACATCAAATACATTGGCTAGGGCTTCCAAGCTTGTGGAATATAAAATAAGGCTTTAGCTTCGGTATTTTCTGAATTGATTCAGCTTTTTACATATAAGTGTGAATATTTTAATTATTCAAAAGCTTTTTAATTGTATATATTATTATATCTTAAAATACGAGTATATTAATTTGCAAGAGCTATAACTAATGTTACAAAATTTATCTTAATCTCTTTCATTTCATAACCTTTCACAACACATGGATTATGTTACGTTCTATAAGATGATTTCTTTGTGCATAACAAATGTAAATTAAAAAATATATATATATTTTGACAGATGTCTTTTACCTTATTCAGTGCAGATTATTTCATATTCAGTCAGGTTATGGGCATTTTATTGTTAAGTTTTACTTTACATACTCGTACATACAAATCATACCCCCGTTTTCCTGTAGAAATATGCAGAGAAGGCATATTGCCAAACTTTCATATCACGGCATACATATTTAACTTCTTCCATATTCAAGATGTCATTCATTCGGTCTAATCAGATTTTCTTGGACTTTTTCTTTGATACTTTTTCACACTCATATGACAAAAATACATTGAGTTTTATTATGATTTATTTCAATATATTTCCAATAGTTTAAAACTGAATCCATTTTTGTGGATATTTCATGTGTACATAATCTTACGGGGCGAGACAAAAAATATTGATCCAGATAAAGACTGGGGATCGATATTTTTAATGATCCGCGGAGGCTGGGGACGCAGGATAAATAGAGGAAGACGATCGTTAAGAATGAAAGGGCACGAATATGAAAGTGAAATGAAAATAAAGGTACTATGGCAGCTGAAGAATGAAAACGTTTATATGCAAAAAAAGGTTCTATTTCACTGTTGTGAGATAATTGACTAAACATCGAACCACTTAGTATAAGTTTCTATAGATTTTTTTAGACGGAATTTGATTATGAAATACACATTTAACTATGTTAGATTGATATTTTTACGCATGTAATATTAAGGTTGGTTTTTTAAATGTTTCAAATAATCTAAATTAAATGTTTTATTGGTTGTTTTTTTGCATAGTAACGATCATATGTGCGTTACATACATACATTTTTTTTTAAATACATAAAACTGAATAATTTGTAACTATCAGTATTGGTTTGTGCTTCTTATTTTTTGGTCAAAATAAGATGAATATCGAAATGGCGTGAAAGAAAGCCTCATCCATGTGGTATGTAAGGGCGTCGAAAGCCTCGGTAATCCATCCACTCGAGCGACGCAAAGACGGGCAGCCCTCGCCGCACAAATCACGGGCTACGGCCGCTGAATAGCAATACGGGGCAGCTTATCGCGGCGGGCGTCGGGGTGGGCAGCGGGGTGGAGGGGCTCTATTGGATCTCGCGTGTGTTTTATGTGCAAACCTCTTCGTATTGGGTTATGGGAAGGCTGGGGTGGGGAAAAAGGGAGGGACCCATGGGGTTAAAGAAGGGGGATGCGTGAAATTGTTTCAAATGTAGTTGAGCCCATTTCATTCATTCATACTGCGTGTGAAGTATGCATTCAGGAAATTTTAACAAAATAACAAGTTCTAATAAGAACGTATCTATGATATACAATATAAATATACAAAAAGGACCGAATCCACAAAATACTATTTCTGGTTGATTTAAAATATTGTATTGTATAACACTTTAAAATACCACTTATCCAATCAATATGTGTGGTTTGTTAATTACCATGCGGTAATATCTTCCAGCCAACCAGAAAGATTTTATAGTCCATAAAGTGATAAATATGGATCGAAGATCGAAACGTTTCTTTAACAAAAATCTAGGTACCAACAAGAATGCAACCCATAACAGCCATTTGGCCCATTAGGCCACGGAGGGGTTCAAAGTATTGAAAAACAGTATGCAAACATGTCAGACTAATTTGAGGTTTTTTTTATGTTTCAATTCCATATTTAAAAAATGCTACATATACAAGACCTGTACGAGTATATTTCTTCAATTAGCTCAAAACCGGTAATATAAGGGTTGAGCTCAAAACAGGTAATATATTAGCTCAAAACAGGTAATATCTTGCAACTGTATTCTATTGAGATTGCGAATTTCACTGGCACTCAATTTAAAAATAGGATTCCAGTCTAGGTTTCACATAAATCTGGATTTCCACGGTGGTTGGCTGGAATAAAATTACATATGACAATACACCCACCATGCTATAATGTGTATAACGAAAGTGTAATACAATATGTTCACATTTATTCGATTCGAGATTTATGATTTTCAAAGTTGTATTGTACCACTGACACGGATATAAACGCTAACAACAGCGCCATCCATGTTCTTTAATTCAGACTTAAAAGTGTAAAACCAGTCACGTAGTCAATCCACCAGGAATCTTTACCTGGGGTGCCAGTTAGCTTATCTGGAATGCAAACTGACAGACGGAGGCCACTGATAACATATTATATAACAATTTGTCAAGTAAGGCTTTCAGAACTTATTCTCGGAATATATTCAAACCATCTCAAAAAGTCATTCCATAGTTATATCAATAAAATTAGCTAATTTATTCAATCAAAACTGCTCATTAATTGACTCGCTTATACACTTAAAATGCTTTCTTTACAATTATCGTGCAAATAAAATCAAATTAGAAATGTTTTACAATGGTAAGTTAAGTGTTTTCTAAAAATAATTATTCTCGTATGAAAAATAGAGGATTTATTGTATATTCAACTTCATACGACACGGCTCGTTTTATAAACAAGACATTTTTTTTACTGTATTATTTTTTCCATAAGGCTATTACAGTAATTGCCTGTAGCGCCGCCTCTAAAAACATTTTCTCAGGGGAGACACATTGTCATTGACCTAGCAGAGTGTAATTTGTTTAAGTATAAAACAGACTCGGGTCTCCCAATAGGCTGTTAATTCAACTAGCTGAACATGGAATATATTCACTCTTAATTTAGAGCTGTATTTTTATATTATGTTTCGAGTAGAAAATTTAGTTACAGTATATTGAAATTGATCCAAAAATTATGATAAAAAAGATACACGTATGTATCAAAGTGCTATTTGTTATAATAATATGCATATTATAATTAAAATTACGCCAGTTGTAGAAAAAAATCATAAATAATTAAATCAAATACACAAATTTCAAATTAAATATATAAAATCCATATTTGGTACAAAAATACCACAGAGACAATGAACATTTTTAAAAAAATTTTTTTTTTTTTTCAAAACACTGACGTTTTCTTCTTTCGGGTGATGATAGACTCCTTACGTCTTAATTGTATTACATTTTGTATACGGTAGAATCTGGCGAGGATATTGCCATGTGATTTCAATCAGTTCCAACCAACCAATAAGGTGATTAACAAGCTTGAAGGGAACACTAGACTGGACCCTATTATAAAACTCTATGTACCAACGGAAATCAAACTGGAAAACAGGTGAATACCTAAGCCACGAATGTCTTCAAATAATCAAACCCAATAGGTTTTTCTTTTTAGAAACGAAAAAACACATACATACATTATAACGCCATGTTTCTGTAGGGGTAGGCAGATAGGACAGAGCGTAATATTTTCCTAACTCAACATAGATTATTAGCCTCTTTCACATCCATACACCTTCTAATACAACCTCTACGATTTCTCTGAATTTCTACTTTTCTTCCTTTCAGAATATCATTCACTTGACCGACAAAACATACACTTAAGTAAATAACTTCAAGGGGAAATTTGTCAAAATTATAAAAAAAAATATTTTCAATCAGGTTGTCAAGTCACTTGACTTCCGATCCAGTGGTTACATAATGGAGTTAGAGTTAAAATCATCTTATTTAGTTAGCAAAAATCACCAAGCTGCAAAAATTATAATTTGGTTACCTCCTGTTTACTCCATTTTATGTTGGAAGCAGTAGTTTTTTAAGCCAATGCTCAAATATTGGCAACAATACCAAATAAAATATTGTTTTAATTATTGTATTCCTGTATTCAATAATATAGGAACATACTAGATCTTCAAATTGTTTTTTTAGATTTTTGCATATTTTGGTTGTATTTTTTTTAAATGATAGAAGAGTAACGAGGGATATGGAATATCGTGTAGCGATAGGAAGCAAAGTTAATGGGTCTCTATAATACACGAAACAAAGAGTATCAAAATCTGCTAAGAAGATAATCCATAAAAGTATTTTAGTACCAACTTTGATGTATGGGAGTGAAACGTGAAAGGGAAAGAAGACTGAATATGGAATTAAGGATGATTGTAAATTTGACGGTGATATGTTGAGCAAGATGGAGAAGAGCCCATTGAATTAGTTAAGACACATGAAACTAACGAATAAAAAAATACCAACATAACAAATATACATAAGTATGATATTTTGAAAGAATGAAATGTAATAATTATGAGAAATTGTAAGAGCTGTATGAGACGGTGAATGGATGAGGAAAATGCGAAATATTTATGTTGAAATAGAAAAGTTTGTCGCCCTGTCCTCTATTTTTATATCAGCAAAGAAAGGGTGTGATGGCATGTACGAGTATGCATGTAAGTATTTTCAATGCATATGAGTATTTTCAATGTTTGTAAGTATTTCCTATATATGTAAGTATTTTCAATGTATGTAAGTATTTTCAAACATACAAACTAAAAAAAAAAAGGTTTATCCGCCTCTGGTGTGGCAACATCTACTCGTATTATAATTCACCCAACATAAGAATTGTGTATTATGTTAATAAGTACACGATCTTAACGTGATGCTATTCAGGAAAAATCTCCACATTTGCTAAATTAAACTAGGTATGTGAGAAATATGCGTACTAATTGCTAAGTTGTTTCAAGAATGCTTCTCATTTCCATGAAAGCTTACTTTTTGAAAACTAATTAAATTGGTTTCTATTTTCTAAAAGCATTATTCGATTCAAACTTTTCTTCTTCATTTAAAAATAATTCCATCATGGGGAATTTATATTCTTTATAGTTGAGGCATTAACATTGTGGAGGTTTGAAGACATTGTAATTTGTTTTATCAAACACTTTATTGACTTTTTGTAACGGTATAACTCTATCGGTTTCAAGGCTTTCACCTCAACATCAAGGGAGCATAAACAATACTCTTGTTTGTGCCCTCCTGATGATGATGCGAAAGCCTTGACACCGGTAGGGTTATACCGTTACAAAAAGTGGAATAAACATTGTTTGATAAAATAAATTACAATAGGGAGTTTATTTTAGTTTTAAATATTAATAAATGACTCACATTATGAAAAAAGTTCATGAATAAAATAAAGCTTCATGTATCCTAATGATTATATTAAACCGATACAAACGTAGTGAAGTCTACAAATGTCCATTTCATGGATATAAAAATGGATTTCGGTTTTGGAAAAATAACAAGTACCTAACCATTAGAAGTAGAAGCCAATTTGGTGTTATAGAGTGGGTGATTCAATTGTTGAAAATCATAATGCTCAATGACAGCCTTTGCAGCAACAAAAATGTGCACTAGCGCTTTGTCGCGCAATAATCTCACGCCTCGTGACAACTTTGCTCGACATTTTGTTTTTATGGCATCTTTTAATTCATATATTAATGCCACATAATACTCCCCAGTAACCATAGTGCTCCTTTCTTTAAAGTTAATTAGTAGAATTCCTTGATAATCCCAAAACCATTTCATAATGTTTTTTTCAGTTTATGTGCTCTGGTGTTTTGTCTATCTCATTCGATTTATTATTGGTATATGTACGAGTACGAGTATTTATATCTCTAATCATTTTAGAAATATTTTTATTTTGCAAGTCTTAAGCTACATATTTCTCAGTCTGTCTTAAATATCTCATGACTATTTTCTCAATTCTACATATAACATTCGTATCTAACAAAATCATCTTTATTCAACTATTCTACACTCTATCATATATTAAAATAGCTATTATACATCGAAAGGCGCGCAATTATACGTGTATAAACATTATTATAACTCATGCAAAAAAATCAAAGGTTTTTTATATTTTTAAAATATTTAAATAATATTTATGAAAAGTATTTTCTATATGTATAATGATTTCTATAATTATAAATGATTTTGAATATAAATTGATAGTAGAAAAGCGCACAGATTATTTTAAAAGTGAAAAATATTAATTAATAATTCCTTTCCTATTTATGTCTTCGTAATTGTATGACTTAAGTTGTATTCAATAAAACCTGGCTGGACTATTATAATGTAGCAATCTCTTCATGTTATGTTTCTAGCAAGTTGAGAAAAAAAATGTTCAAGATATTTAAATTCATTCATTTGTACTGTATCCTTCAACTTTGGTGAACAGAATATCTTGAAAGGCTTAACTTGGATACAACCTAAGTTAAATTTAAGAACTTCTGGAATAGGCACGAAACTAGCAGTACAATATCGCATATTTTGGCAACACTACTCTACTTGAAAAGGTAATAACGCTCGTACAATTCTAACACACGCAATACGCTGATAATTTTTGAACCGACTGGAACTGTTCTATTCATTATTTTTAATGACACTATTGAGAATCGAAGTCAAACATTTCACCTTGATTCAAGGTGTTTAAAACGGAAGAACTAACACAAATATAACTCGTACAATTTGTTGTCATTAAATTGTTGGATATACTTAGTTTTACTTATTAATTTCCATTTATAATAACGGTACATAATAGAAAGAAGAAAAAAAATGTCATACTTCAAACAATTACTTCACAAAAGAATTATTTATGTTCAGTATATTTCGGGCACAGCAATAAATCAGGAGGAAACGACTAATTAAAATATAGCTGTCTGATGAAATGATTCTACAATAATTTATTAGGGGCCAGATAAAGACATCATTACCGTTGAACTACAACATTGGATTATTTTATTTTTATCCAAAGATAGGCTAGTAATCCTACCAGGTTTTGCTGGAGGAGAGTAGACAATTCAAAGTAAAACTACTCAAATAGTAGAGAATTCAAAGTAAAACTACTCAAATAGTAGAGAATTCAAAGTAAAACTTGAATTCCACAGATTTTTGGAAAAAAAAGTTTACGGCTATTGGTTCAGTACATGTGGCGAAAATAGATGAAAGACGTAGTAAATATGACAAAATAAATCATTTTATTCGGGCGTTTGCCAAATTTCACGGCAGTTTATCAGCATTGTTTTCAAAACATATACCTTTAATTTTACATACACTCATATACATATTACCAACGCTTAGTTCTTTGAGAGGTAGGTAGAGAGCATCGGCGGCCGGTCCCGAGGTGCGCTGGCGCGCCGAATCGGAGAAACAATTCGCAATATAGAGAAATAGTCTCACGGTTAACTGTACTATATGTCTCTGTCTGCCCTATATGAATCTGCGTTTCCGTCCGGTGCATATTCGAGATAGATCGCTCCAGTGTGAGTTGGCAAACTTGGCCGGTCAATTTGAAAGGAATATTTTTTCAAATTTCACTATAATTTTTTTAGAATTTTCCCTTAAATAAAAATACTCGTATTATTTGTCAGTATTCTTATACATATTTAATCCATACAAATATTTAACATTTTTGGAAGTCATGTTTGCGAATATATAATTTAATTATTGCGAATTATTTCTCCGGCTCAACGCACCCCAAAACCAGCCACTGCTGGTAGAGAGAGCAGATCTCCAAACTTTTCCAACACACAATTTAGCCTCATCCATATTCATACATCTCGTCCATGCACAATCTTCTATTATTCATACTTCTCCCTTTACCTTCTAATATCCCTTAATCTAATAAAATTGATTTAAGTTATCCTCGTTCCACCTATTCTGCGCACACCCTATACTTTTTACTTGTATACTCACATAGTTAATCATTTTCTCCAGATGTCACAATCATCTTAAAGTTCTTTTTTTCACCTTACTTAAAATATTAAGACATTCATTTTTGATGTTTTCATTCCGTCTTATTATCTATTGACACTTTCCATTATTTACTCAGTGCACGCATCTCCAGATCATTTATCTTTCTTTTTTCTTTCTTCTGCCAAGCTCAAGTTTATTTTCCATACTTATACTTTTTCAATTTCAAATATGTTATTTTTAGATTTCAATTTCTAATAGCTAATTAGAAGTATTTCAAAGACGTGTAAAAAACAGACTCATAGTTTTAGGGTTCATCAAAATTTAAACACAAAACCTTTCTGCTGGAAGTCAGGTGTTCAACCAACCAACGTTAATCGAATAGTGAAGTGAATTAGAGTTTGAAGTTTATTTATATTTTACTGTGGTATTTGTTTATATGAATTATGTTACTTTTTGCTTGACAGCTTGCACACGCCATATGCATCAAAATCACTTGTATTACAATAATATTTAACCTTCTCGATCAACTCAATATAAATTGTATTTTAGTAAGTTGTATTTTTCGCTGGACGGCTTACACATAATTATATTTTATATGCTTTAAAAATACTTGCAGCAATAGTTATCCTTATTGATCAACTCAATACAAATTGTATTTTAAAGAGTTATGTTTGTTGCTTGACGCCTTGCAGTTATATGCCATTTACATAAAATTACTAACATTAATAGTTATGCTTATTTATCAACTCAATATACATATTGTATTTTAGTGAGTTGGGTTATGAAAATTTCTTGTGTGTATTTTTTTGTGAATAAAGAAATAGCCATAAATTTACAATTTGAATTTGAACATATGAAAGGTATTTAGGTTTATGTTTTTAGGGAAAAGTGTTCTATAAATGCGTTGCATTTATTATAAAATATTATACAATATTAAGTATGCAGTTTCAAAAACCGTTGATAAAAATGTTACATTTAAATCAATTGCATCTACAACAATATCAAATATTATGCTACAGGTTTATCTAATAATATTTGATACTACAATAGTTGCAAACATTCGGCAAATATTTTAAGAAAAAATGGCAAACACACAATTTGAAATATTTCCATTCCAACAGAACAATAAAATTGTTGTATTGAATTAAAACGAATACAGGTAGTCTGTTTACTGAATGGCAAGGTGTGTGTATATTAAAACGAAAACAATTGTAGAGTCCAAACAGTATTTATATTCCTACTGGCCCTGACCCAAAAAAATATTTTTAACAATACAAACAAAAGCAGGACTTACCTTGAGAAAAACTTTCTCTTTCTTCCTTCACCCCTGAGTCGCCTAATTGTCCTATTCAATAAACGTTTAGTTGCATCACTTTCTAATTTATTGTCTTGCTAAGTTACAAAAAGGATCACTTGAAAACACTTGCCGCGACCTTGACAATGACAATGACAAAGGTTGGAAATAAGGAATATGTTTTATTAGTTTATGAAGTGTCTCCTTTTTAGAAATTTATTGTTTATGGTACACTTAATAAAAGTTGCTGGTAACATTATGCCACTTTTAATAATGTTTTTAGGATCATCTACATCTTTTTCGACGAGTCATTTTAATTATATCTAAGTAATGTTCGGTTTATAGGTGTTCGTCATTGAAAATATTCGTCACCTCTGAGGTTGTTTCATTATAAATCTGAAATATTGAGAAATGTTTTTATATATTTATAATTTTTGTTTTTAACAATGTAAATATAAAATGCACTCTCCTGTTAAAGGAGGCGTATGCCCGTCTTGAAGCAGGTATTTTTATATTTGTCTAAAAAAATAATGTTATTTTTTTTAATTAAATAACATCTACTTGTTAGAAAACTAAAATAAAGAATATAATATAAATTAGATTTTTTTTGTTTATATTTTATCCAAACCTCAAATGCAATATTTGAAAAATATGTAAAGGTATATGTAGTTAAGCTTTTTTATTATTTTGTTTAGGAGAAAATTTAAATAAACGAACGGTCTTAATTCGTTATGTTAATTGAAACAACCTAATCTTCCGTTGGATACAGTACAAACTAGCGGATTTATGGACAGCACGACAACTTCTTCCAACCGACCAGCACTGTGTTGAATGCCTTATGTGAAAATCTAGATTTGGACTGTTTTATTTATTGTTTGAGTCCCAACGGAAACGAACCCAAAATTCTAACGGTAGAAGTCCAGATTTCTACTAACTAGGCCAAGGATTTTAAATATATATTGCTACATTTACTATAAGGGTAATGTTTATATTATTTTGTATTATAGTACTCTTACATTACCGCTTGGCGGATTTATACCATGTGCCCATCTTTTTAAATCAACCAGAAAGATGTTAAAAAGACCTTATCTGAAAACCAGATTGTGATTTTTTTTAAATAAATTGGGTTCAAACGGAAATACATCTCGTTACTAAGGTTTGAAGAAAAGTGTCGTTAAATATGCCTCGGAGGTTATTAGAAGAAAGTTAAATGGAAAAAAAATTGACATATAAATTGAATATTCCGTTACAGATCTACTTGGCGGTTTTATTGTCTTTGAAAAAGTTTCATCGAATTAATCCGATTGATGTTGAATGAATTACGTAAAAAAAACATAACTACATCTCTTTTATTTATTTTCTGTCTGATCTACCGGGCATCGAATACGAAATCCGCGTGTTACAAGTTAAACGTTCTCTTAACTTGGCCACTGAGAGCAAGCAATATTTTATTGATTTTTTACAAAATTTGCCCTGCTATGGGAGGATTAGGTATAAAAATGTTTTTTTTATTCTGTAAAAATAATAAAAATCAAACTCGACCTTTTTTCGGATATTTAATGGTATATTAAAATATTGGAAAAATAAATATTTAATGTTCTGTGGCATTCATCGGTTTGGACGTTCCGTATATGTATTGCTACATTTACCATGTTCTACTTCTTACTACGTTCTGTGGGCTGAAAGGATTGGTAATGTAAAACAGCTGACGACTGAATGGAGATCTCTAAAAAAAATGTCACCTGGAGACCAATTGTCTTGACCTACTTGGATAGCACTGAATACACTACGAGTATGAGTAACTAGATGCAAAGTGAGCCTACAAAGATGGAGTTTGTTGAACGGAAGTAGCACTAAATGTGTTTATCGGGAGGTACAGGACTCACAACATATGCTATAATAGTTTGCACGAACATCGGGGCTACATGCTCTGGGTTATGTGAATGATAGAGCGATGGCTATTGCCTCCTACTGTAAAAACGTGTCATAATAGATAACTGATGGTCCGGACACGGAAATTATTGAATATTTAATATACAAACTTTGATTAAATTAAATGAAATATTTAAGTGTCAAGATATAAGCAATTAAAACTAGATCAATAAATCAGTTACCGTTGATATGGTTTTAACAGTGTCCTTCCTAAACAGAAACATTATGTGAATTATCAGCCGAGCTTGTATTCACGGTTATTAATGATCTCGCGTGACCAAAATGGTTCATTTCTGTTAAAAATATGCGACTTCTGAATTTATAGTTCACCTGACAGCGGTAAGTTAACCCCTTTGGTATACATCTGGGTCTTAAGTGATAAAATTTTACTTAGCGTCTGACATAATAAATTCTGAGTATACTTACATTTATTTACTAGCTATCGAGGTATCGTTACTAATGAAACTGTTTAAAAAAATGTAAAAGAAAATTGTACAGTAACTAAATATACAATTTACGTATGTTTTTGTAATAATTAACTAACTTTAAGTGTATTTCATAGAGAATTGAAAGTTTTAATACATTTTTTTGTATATTATTTATAGTTAAGGCATTAATATTGTGGAGGTTTAAAGACATTGTAATTTGTTTTTATCAAACACTATTTATTCCACTGTTTATAACGGTATAACCCTATCGGTTTCAAGGCTTTCACCTCATCATCAGGGGAACACAATTTTTTTTGGGTTAAGGATTATTTGATTGTAATATTTAAACTGTTAAGAACACTTAACTACGCGTAATAATGTCTATTAATATAATATATACGAATATAATGTTTTTACCCAAAATGTCAAAATAGAACTAATTTGAGGCTAAACTGGTTTAAACAATATTGTTAGCGAGTATCCCATTAGTTAAGATATATATTAATTTCAAATCAATTTTAAACTTTTCAAACTATCGAGCATTAAAATTACTCGTTATTAATAAGAAGTACAAAGTTTCTAAAGCTAAGTATTGTATTAAAAAATATTATTCCGATTGTATTATATGTAAATAGACTTATATTGTTTCTATTTCGAAAATGTATTCATGTAAACATAAGTTTTATTAAATAAAGTGCTGACACTGAGGCATTAAATAAAATAAGTTTGTATTATTATTACAAGCAGCAAACTTTTTTATTGTATTTTTAAATATCGAAAAAACTATAGATCAATCTTGTACGCGCCAAAATATCAAGCCCGTTAAATGGGTCGTATTACGCCTTAAAGTTTTTACAAGCCCATACAAAGCGGTGAGATATTTCCAAAATTATATTAGAATAGATAATTTATAGATTGGGTTATTTTTGTTTAATTATGTCCATACACAAAATGTTTGTTTCTTCGTCAAAAAAATCAATTAAAATTTTGATAAATAGTGGAATTTATTTGAAAGCTTATTAATGTGATTTTTTTGAGTTGGTGTATTTGTGTTTTTTTTTTTATAAGTCGGACGTCAATGAGTTAATGCCATTCCAGTAGGTGCCGGCAACTCGCACATCCTTGCCCCTAACGAGGCACCGGTTGCTTTGTTTACGTATAAAGCGTGGCATAATGACTTTATCGCCGACTTTGAACACATTTTGGACCTTCTTTTTTGAAAAATTTCCGATCAAAGTTGCTCTCCCGGTCACGTTAAACAACTTAATTCACTTTTTTTTAGAGAACTGGTTTCATTCATGTGAACATTAATCTTTCACAATTCTGTTCTTCTGGCGATTCCAAAATGATACAATCATATAGCTCGCACATTATAATAACAAAATCTAAGTTATATGATACACATTAAGGTTTTCGGACACTTTAAATATACTGGATACATAAATAAGAAATGTTTAAGATGTATTGCTTTTGTGAGGTTTGGATTTTAGTGAATATTACCTATAATTTTTCTCAGTTTCCTTCGTTGCTTTCTGTTTATGCGCATCAACTTTTTTTGAAAATAAATACTCCACAATGATTTTCAAAAGGTTTTATATCTTTTATGTCAGTTACTTTTATCAGTTTGTTTATTTTCATATGTAACACTTTCCGTTGACAGATAAAATTATTGCTAAGACAGCATCAAAGATTGAACCGGTTTTAAAGGAGATTGCGTTTATCCGAGTTATCACATTCATCTCTTATTTTAGTAAAACAGTCTTTGAAAAATTAGTTTATTTATTTTTATAAAATCGATCTACTTTTTTAAAATTAAATTATTTTAATTAATGTGTATATTATAAGCTAAGACCCTGTTTTATATTATAAATTATAATTATTATTTATGGAATTTTTATTTCCATCTAAAGAGTCATAATTGTTCTTAATAAACTACACTAATTTTGTACTCTATATTAAACTACAAAAATCCGTTGTCACTAGTAAAAAATAATTATTGTTTTCTACTTCACAATGATTTTCAAAATATTCTTATTAATACCACGCGTTGCATCGAATCATCGAACAATTTTACAAGGCATCAAAACGTATTTCTTTTATTAATAATGATTAATTCCACCGGTTTTCCGAATTATGGCGCAAAATAAATAGAAAACAACTGGCAATCAAAATATAAAAAGCCACTGCGAATTTAATCACTGTAGTGAACTATAACGGTATTTTTGTATTTATCCCGATCACTTTCAATAACAACATAACGTAGAAGCGGAAATTAAAAAAAAAATACAAAATAATTGTAGTGAAAAACGTATTCGATTCTCAAATTGATTTGTATTGTGAAATGTTGTTGTTCGTAATAGTCGTATTAGAGTCACATTGCGAAAGGCGTCCCGACGCCCGTCGACTGAGCGGCACTGTGAGTGGATAGGCAGTGTATGGCTCGGATGCTGTGTCCCTCCTCGCCCCGCCAGCTCCTGTCTCGCTCCCCGCCCGCGGACGTTTGATCCCCCGCCCTCCCCCGAAATGATGAAAATGAAGCTCCGGAAAAGTTGAAGATCCGCCGGTCTGGAGAGGGAGCCGAGAAGAGGAGGGAGGACGCCCGCGCCGTGACGCGTCACATCTCATAAATCATCGCTTGATTTCATTTTTCAGATTTTTCATTCACAAGTGAAATAAAATGGGCGTAATTATATTAACGTTTATGAAATTATTCTGTACGCTTATTTCCTTATATGTTCATACATATATTTCTGTTCGGTATTGCATATCTGTGAGTGGAAACTCATAAAATAGCTGCAATATTTATGTGTGTAATAAGTAAATCTATGTATTTATTTTGGTGTTAACATATTACACACAAGCCATTTAGTTAGATGGCTGAAAATAGTTTGCTTGTCTCGCTGCACTAGACTCATAATACCTGTTCTGAGACAATTGGTAAAACATCGCTTGTTTTACTTCATTAAATTCAATAGGTCTATTCTAAGACAACTAAACTGAAACAAGATAAACGACCTTTTAACTGATAAAAGGTCGTTTATCTTGTTTCACTAGATTTGCTAGGCCTGTTTAGAGACTATACTCACTAGGCCTGTTCTAAAGCAATTGACTTACATACGCGAAATTCATATATGACAATCCAACACGTCTGAGATGCAGCTGTTCGTAAAATTTGACGATGATGGAAATTTTAATTTCTCTCTAAATATAACAAATTATTGTAGAACGTTGATCACTTACTTAAGTGTTGCAGCTGATTTCCAAAGGCACCGTCTATAAAAATCCAGCCTATTTTATTGATATAAACATTAAAAAAATATATTGGCGGGTTGAAAGTTTTTTCGCAGTAAATATATAATAGTTTGTGTCCCTTGGCGGTGCAGCGACGAAAAAATCAAATCAAAGTGGGTTGTTAAAATTAATCAAAATTTAAGATACAATAAACATATTTTGGCATATGTATACAAAAACTTAGATTTTATGAGCACATTTGTAGGTATATATGTGTAAAACACAGTTCCTATGAGCACAATGGGACTTATAGGGTATATGCAAACATCAAGACCTTATAAGCACATTGGGACATATATGATATACCTATTAAAAAATAAGATCTTATGATCATGTTTGGACGTATATATGTCAAAACTAAGATACTATAGGCACATCACACAAGAGATAAACAAACTAAGATACTGTATACAAAGATTTAGATACTCTGAGCATATTTGGACGTACACTCATATATGTAAAACCACATATCCCATGAGCACATTTTGACGTAAACATGTAAAAAAGACCCAGTTCACAAAACATATTTAATGATTTAATAAATCATATGGGCTCGGTAGCTTATCAAACTGGGTTGAAAAATATTAGCTTACCGATTTGAAAATAACTCTACTTATCATATCATTTTGAAGAATGTAGAAATTAAGTTTGAACAAAAACAAGTAAATGTTTTGAAGCACCGTAATCGAGTTTACATTAGTTTTCCATTAGGGAAATTCAAAAGCTGTTATGTCTTACTTTAGGGGTTAAAATTAAAGGGGTTACTACTATGTTATATCAAAATACTTAAGAAAATAGTACTTGGTTATAAAACTGTTAATGTATGCTAAGAAATATACTAAATTCAATAAATGAGTTGTGAAAGATGGACTAAATACATTTATAATTTAAGCAATGTTAGTAACGTAACGTGTTTCATTCTTGATTTTTTACTCTCCATCATCCCTCCCTTTTTCTTTTGATTGGTGATATCTAATTTTTATTTTTATTTTGTATATTGCTCTTGAATTTCGTACAAATAAATAATGATTTGAATATTTTTTGTAACTATAATTTACTTTATTTACTTTTGTTTAGTTGGTTGGAAATGATTGCCATCTGTCAAAAAGACCGCCAAATTATTATGCAGTGAAGTGTTAAAAATAACTAAGTGGGAGTCGTGCTAGAAGACTATCGAGAAAATAATATTTGGATGAAGTGAATGAAATTTTAGACAAGGAAGTAAAAATGTTGAGGAGGCATGTGCATCCCTATCAGCTTTGCTTATCCCAACATGAAAATAATGAAATAATATATATGTACGTTATTTAAATTCACAGAATAAAAACTCTCTTCCAGCCAATCAGAGAGATATTTAAGAAGTCTTAAGTGAAAACCAGGCTGGAATTCTTTTTTAGATAAAAAGTCTGGGTTACCTCGGAAATCAAACTCATAACCCCCGGGTTGGGAGACAAACATTTTACCAACTAGACCACGGTCACAGATATGTGGTAGAAAAAAATTCGCGGGATTAATGTAATTAGGGAAGTAAAGTAATTTTTAATAAATATTTCAATACAGAATTCCACAAAGTTCAAGCCGAAACCTTTGTGAAATATAAGATGATGTAGTTTGCTATTGGTATTTAGATAAGAAGAGTATTACGCAATAAAATAATGTATAAATACTTAAAAATTCTCCGATAAAGTGCAAATAATAAGAAGAATTTAGTGTCTCGAGGACAAACTTTGACCGCTGCATTGTTCTACACAAAGTTTGTCTTGCGTCCAAAGTTACCCAAGCCGAAATTCAACTTCGCCCAACAATTTAAAGTTCCCGAAACCCTTCCCGTGGCGGCGTGTAGCGCTCAAGTATATTGCATTTAGCTTGAGCGTCTTTTAGGAACTTTGCGACGGACAAAAAGAAAAGAAATAAGCGAAAATCTAGAATCTAATAAAAAAGTTTTTGTCCCAACGTAAGGACGTGCAGGGATGTGTTTAAAAGGTCTTTCTTTAGTTTCTGTAAATGTGTGTGTGTGTGTTTGCTAGGAGAGGCACTGAGTAAAAAGAGAATTTGTCACCAGACATATTGCTGATTGATTGTAATGTTTATTGTTTCAGTAAAATTACTCAAAAATATTAAAATTTGTTAAGATGAAATATCAAAATGATCATTCTCACGCCATGTCCTCATTGGAGTAGATAAAGATAATAGATCTCCACTTCATTCTATCCAGGCACACATATTGAGCTTTTTCAACATAAATACACCTCGTCATGCATACTCTCCTATTATAAAAGCTTTTCATTATTTCCTTTTACATCATTTGGTTTATATATTCGTACTACGTTCTTCTAGGTCATTCTAAAGTTTCTGTGACTTCTATACTGCTCAAGTCCACATTACCTACATATTAACATTTTAGTCATTCATTATCACTTTATACATTACATAAGGAATATAATGATATTATGATATATATTTCGCCAATGCATACTCTCTTATTATAAAGACATCACTCTTCCCTCGTATAGATTTTTTAAAAATCTAACATCATTTATTATTTTCTATAGGCAAACCACCTAAATTGACTCCTCTTTTCCTCTTGAACACCACTTATTTTTTTCAATCCGCATTCTTTCTTAATATCTTCATTCGTTATTATTTCATACATTGTTTTTTCCATATATTCAACACAACGTTATTATATCTACAAAATTTATCTTAGTTTCATCACTGTCACGTCCAAGTTTCGGTTGTAAATTCTATATTGAGATCAAGATTCCATTATGAGTGTTATTCATGAACAAAGTAAATCAAAGCGATGAATAAATACGTGATATTACATTTTAAATTTAATATACTCGTATAATTATATATATTAAAACAGTATGTCTCACGACTATTTGGTGAAACTACATATTTTTTTACTTTAAACAAATAATTTGCGAAAAAAACGGAGTGCTTTTGAAAAAGTTGTCCCAAAAATACGAACCCATTTTGTAGTTTTTTTCATATAAGTTTGTCCCTCGCGTTGCATTGGTTCGGGGTGTAACTGAGAAGGGAGTAGGGGTAGGTTTAGGTCTGGGCAGGGGGGAGGAGCTACCCCATATCCGCCCAATCCAGCCGCCTCGCCCCCACCCCAAAGAGTCTATTGTTACCATAAACAGGGGTGCTGTGCGCCATTCGAATAGCGCTCCATATTTTTGCAGTCTTTTCCAGGAGATTTCAGTTAAGTATTATTTTTTCTTTTTCTTTTTGGCATTCAATATTTGTGTCAGTTTAACGATTGTTAGAAGAGTTTACGTTTCCTGTAATATCAAGTTACAACTTAAGGTGTATTTTTTTCTTTTCTTATAAAGAATAAATAAAATAATCCATTTTAAAATTGACAAAACTAAGTGTATCAAAAAATCTGTAATATGTCATTATTTTTTTAGAAAAGTATTATGTTTAAAAAAACCAGTGTATTTGTTTGTAAACCTGTCTTCACTTATGCATATTAAGTTTTTTATGTTGGTTTAAATGAGAGACGAAAAATATTAAAGTTTTCATGTGTTTTAGTTATAATTATTTAGTAACTAAATAATGTTAGATTTGCTGAGTCATTTCTATGCTGTAAAAGTGATTGAAAAACTCTTATATGTGTACAAATAAGTAATGTTACGTATTTAGCTTTACTTTAATCTTACTTTCCTCACCAACATTTTTAGCTCTTTTCTGTGAACGATTATAGCTTTTATTGTTGACTTTTACACTAGTCATGAATTTTGTACAAATTATAAATCATTTTAATATTTTTAGTGATCATATAACTTCATTTTTTACTATTGTAAGGTTGGTTGGAAGAGATTGCCACCTTGCTTTTTTCTACCAGATTATTATATAACGAAGTATTAAATACGTATGAAAATGAAATGTTTGTAATTTCGCTGTTACACTACTTTAAATATCTATAGATTAATTATTAACAAAAATATTTGTAGTATTTTTAAATATGATTGTGAATGTTCAATAAAAGCAACACCAAAAATCTGCAAGTTCAATGCTTTCTGAAAATACTCTCTAAAAAAACATAATGTTACGAATATATTCTTCATTAATATCTTATAATTTATGCAATAAGGATAACTTACGAAATTTCAAAAATAAAATTTTCATCCAACAAGGATAACTTACGAAATTTCAAAAATAAAATTTTCACCCAACAAGAATAACTTACGAAATTTTAAAATAAAAATTTTCATCCAACAAGGATAACAACTTACGAAATTTCAAAAATCGAATTTCCATAAATTCTAAATGTTTGCATGTATCAAAATGCTCTCAAAAACTGTATTTTTCTCAGATTTCACAAAACATTGTTTTATTTTTGCAGCATTTCTCCATTAAAAAATGTATTCATAGTTTAATTTTAACCTTTAAAAGCACTATAAATCAAATCATTTTTACCAACCTTTCCAGTAGCAATATATCTAAATCATTCTAGAATATTTTAAGTAGAAATGAACAATGAAATTTTGAAAAGCAAGTATTCCGTTAACAACCCCTGCTCAGTCGTTTTGAATACATCCAGGGGTACTGAACTATAGGGCGATGGAACAATAATCGCTAGAGCTGTTAGCACATACCATAGAATACATCACAGATTTCGACATCCCTGCCTAAAATGTCAGGAATTTCTTGGCTGACGCATAATTTTAGTTTTTTTATTAAGCATAATAAAAGGTATTTAAAATAAGATATCAATATATTTTAAGCGTTATATCAAGACGGTAAATAGTATGAAATTTAATAAAAAAATATCAAACATATTTTAAATGATTGAGAAATGTAATCAAACAAGTGTATGGACTATATTTTTCTTTGACATACTTATTCAATAGAATATTTGATATATTATTTCTTATGAAAATAAGAAATAATATATCAAATATTGTGTCAATAAGTGCCAAGATAAAATTTATGAACTACTTTTTCTAAGTGCTGTTTCAATTATAAATTCAGACCAAAATTTCTAAATTTCAAGCCTAACATATATGGTATCAAGCTTGAAACCAAAATACTAACCATGCCTACTACTCAATAACCAATGTTATCTAATTATGAATCTTGAAAATACCAGCCAGGGATTGAACTCGACGCATTATAATTACTTAGCAAGTATGTTAACCATAAGACTACGGCCCCGCTTAAATTGTAATTTTGAAAGTATGATATAAACACACCGATGGACTTGAAACCAGTAGTGTTATTAGTGAATGCAGATTTGCAATTACTCTCCTTAGGTAGAGTATTATGTAGATGCAGTGTACGCCTCACTGACTATCTAGGAACATGCCGTATGCGGACCTTGGATTTAACTTGAATCAAGCCTTTCTAATCAAGATCGCGAGAAAACAGTTCTTGCCTGTAAACAGTTTCTAGTTGATTCTCAATAACCAAGGTAAGGTGTCAGGGTAATGTGCAAATATACGTGTTGTATACGATGTAATCCGACAGAAATATTACCATATGATACTGTGTTTCCAACAAATTTAAATATGTTAAAAGTCTACCATGTGAGATAAAGTAAAACACTTATTTTTACTTATCATCGGAGATAAAGCATGGCCCTTCATTTTACTTGCCATCGGATATTGGATTTGGCATTTGCATGGAAAAGACAAGTGTTCTACCACTAAATTATGTTTGTAAAAATAAGTAACTGGTAATAATAATTCATCATTAATAATAGAAGGAAATCAAGCACTTTTTTTATATGTATTGTAAATATAAGTATTTCTTATTCAATTTGAAAATTCTTTTATGTTTATATTTTACTGTTCGAAACTGAAGTCATCTATCTCGTCTTAATATCGATCGTCCAGTTCATTACTCAGACAACTCCAAATAACCTATTTTGAGATAATGATAAAAGCAATATTATAATTGTCACCATAAATCAAATACCATTAATTTTTGCCCGAGTTTTATATAATGTATCAATAGATTTTATCAACATCTATTGATAAAATATATAAAACTCGGGCAAAAATGAATAGTATTTGATTTATGGTGACAATTATAATATTGCTTTTCTCATTATCTCAAAACAGGTTATTTGGAGTTGTCTGAGTAATGAATGAACTGGACGATCGATATACACACATTATTTGACATTGTTATTTTATGTGTCATAACTACATCAAGAAGATCTGTCAAATAATACTGAAAAAAGATGAATGTTCTGAAACATGATGTGAATATATAATTCCGTACATGAATAATGTATTATTAAAACAATAAAAAAAACGTATCCAAAACATGTTTGAGAACATCTTTATTTTTCTAATATTGCTGTTGTAATTTCTTGATTATGTTTAGAGTATCTTAGTTTCTATGGTTTTTGTACTGTGATCGACGTACAAACTTTGAAAATAATTCATTCAAATTATTTTCATGCATATATAAAACACATTTAATGACTTTAGATTTGTTAATTTCGCAAAAATTGCTAAATCAGTAGAGAATCAATGACGACATATATTGACCATTATATATTATTTTTTGTCAGCTTTCTATTTCACTGTAGAAAAAAAGGTAGAATAGATGCAACAAAGTATGAATGAATATTTTTGAATATGAAAAGTTTGTGTTTGGTCAAATGATGTAATCCAAACAAGAAGCATTTACCTAATGGGATAGGCCGAGAAGATACGATAAACTTTTTTCGAAGACATACATTTCCTTATCTAGTTCTTTCTGTTTCTCTTATTCATAATCTGTCCTTCCTCCAAAGTTCTTCATTTGGCTTAGCTCCAAATCTTTTTTAATTCCAGTTAATGTTTGTATTGTATATTTTTTGAGTCAACCTATTCTCGCTCAACCGTTCAACATGTCCAAACCATCTCAATTTACTATTGTTCATCCTACTTACAGCGTCGGTCTTGCCCTCAAAGTCACTCATCGTAAATGATATATATTTTTTTATCATACATTGAAATATCATGTATTCTTTTCAATGCACGTATTTCCAAATAGTATATCAAACTTTATGTTTAAAAAAATGTTATTAACTTTATAATGTAATCTAACTTTACAAAGAAGCCTATCTCTTCATTCTTAGATCTACCTTGGTACAAACGATTTAATGATGTGGAGTCGAGCCTTCTGGTTAAGGCAAGTCATTAATTGATAGGCCGCTATCATAAGTGTATCGGACGTGTGCCGTCACCCTTGTGTGTGTATGTGGTTTAATGGAAAAATACATTGATGTGTAGATCTGTATATTAAATTGTATAAACTTATAATTTGTCATGTAAACTCTGCTATTTTGTTATAAAATATATGTTTGTTTGACTCCGATTGCGTTCGCGACCGCAATGGAAATGTCACTTGCGGAGCGATGCATCGGAGTAGGTTGGGAGCGCTGCTTAACCCCGCCGGGTTAAGCAGCGCTCAAAACCTCGAAAGTTGTTGTATTTTGCGGGTAATGGGCGTTTGTTATGACCGGCGGACCTTTAATATAGAGGGTTCCCTGTTTGTGAAAATATACTTCCTTCCTACCAATTATATTACTTCTACTTACATTCTCAGTAACTGTGTTTTACTTGAGACCCGCTACCCTACTTCGATTGCCTGAGAGGAATCTCTTCCTTCTACCTTCTTCTTCTTCTACTGGATCTTCGCTACGGAATTTGCTACCTCGATTCTCTGAGCGCGACGCGGCAACCAACGTGCCTAGATACAGTCTTTGTGCCCCGTCCGGTACAATAAGTATTGGAAATACTATCGCACATGGACAGGTAAATAACCATACTCACGCACTTCTAGCTCTAGCGAGTATAGATACCAGACAAATTATTTAAACAGATTGGACACCCCTTAAATTTTTTATTTTCTGGTTACTATCAAGAATCAAACTCGAGACCCCTGGGTGGTAGACTGACGTCTTTTTAACTAGACCACGGATTTTTTTAGACTAGCTCATTAAATATTATAACTCAATTCCATATTTATAAAATGATTCAGCTCAATTTTAGATCGTTCTCCGACCCTTCTCATACAAACACAATGGCATAGTGTAAACACTACAGTATTACCATTACACTCATACAATATCCATTTAAAACAAAGCAAACTCTTTTGTTTACACGACTTTTTCACATTTCATTTTTGATGGAATTGAGCTGAGTTATGGGAGTTTTCGCGCATTATGGATTCGGTTCGGAAAGCACTGAATATAAATTCTAGTTCTTTTTGATAGGAAAGACGATTCCATTACAGCTCTTTTTATACTTTTACTAATCGAGTATAAAAAAGTGAGGCGAGAATGGAGTGTAAAAAGTTTTTAATAATTTTTTTATAAAGAGTTTAGTAGGAATCGTAAAACTTGTAGCTTTTTGAAAATAATGAAAAAAACTTTTCTTTTCGTTTTTTTTGGATACGTGAATATTTTAATTCTAGTCAAGTTTAAATAATTAAAGATTATCATAAATTTAATTCAATATTTTTGCATGTGGTATTAGTGACCAAGCCAGCGCAGTGCAATTTTTATAACTTTTGCTACAATGGCTTCTCCATACAGAGCTCTTCGTTATACAAAATGCCATAAATTGAACCATAGATTATGCTACTAATTTTTCTAGCAAAGGTATCGAGAATTTTTTCGTCCCGCTTTGTAAATGTAAGTGATAAGGTACCACAAGTTTTAGAAATATTGTATCTAAATATATTATTAAAAGGGATATTTTTAATTATCAATTAATTTATTTAAACCCATATTAGTCACTGGAATTACATTTAATATTTACACTGTCTTATACATATTGAGATGTACCATTGTCAGATTTACTGAACAGTCGCCACGCGAGCACGGAAACGTAAAGGAATATAAACACTATAGCCTGACCACGGATGTGACGAGAACTGTCTCGTCCGATTTGCATTAACATTGTTCTTTATCTCTGATTTACATACTATAAAAACCAGCGGTAGATTTATGAGGATTCTGCATTTACAGTTCTAAAAAACTGTCGGTTTGTGAGTGAATTTCGGAAATATTTTTGTATCTAAAATAAGATATTTATTACCATTGAAATTTGTATATATTTTATGTTGGTTTGTCTAAGTTTATTACTGTAAACTTAGATAATAAATACTGCCTTATTTATGTCTAAACATTAATACAAGTACCTGGCGGTATATAATACACATCGGACTTAAGAAAGAGACTGTCGGCCATAATCGGCTAGCTTTGGCTTTGTAGAGCGTCGTCTCTGTCACACGATGACGGATATAATGAATGACAAATCGCGACGGAACACGTGTATGAATCACAGAGACGACATTCTACAAAACCGAAGTTAGCCGATTATGGCCGACAGTCTCTTTCTTAAGCCCGATGCGTATTATTTACCGCCGGGTACTGTACGTATTGTTATTTAGATTTTTTTACCTATAAGAAATATAAAGATGATAAATATCCAGAATTTTAACAGATCACAAATTTACAATAAAATACTATTTTTTACCTAATAATTTATTTTATTAACATTTAATGTATGAAAGTCCAAATACCTCTGTGTAAACACTTCATGCATTTAAATAAACGTTTTCATATTTTTCTTGATAACTACAAACTGATTTCTTTAAATGTTATGTTAACTATTTACACGTTTTGTTAACACACTTAGTACTAACCTCAGTGAGATGCAGGCATTTATATCCTTAGTGAGATACAGGCAAAATCCTAGTTTACTGGGAACACGACAAATGAAAGGCAACAAACCCCGATCCATTAAAATTGTATTTCCAAATTAAATTACCTGTTGTTTTTTTCGCAAATTGTCTTTATTTCTTATCATGTGTAAAGAAAATAAAAAAAAATAAAAAATAAATAACAAATAAAAATACCTTTTTAGTAAGTATACCAAATTTAAAAAAAAATCATAATGGGGAAAAAACTATTCTGTTGAGACTTTTTAATTGAAATTTAAATATATTATTCACAATGCTATGTTATTAATTAGTAAAAAAATATATTTATTACAAGGACAATTTATATAGTTCCGGCTTGATAATAGTCTCTCCTCAATGATGCTCTAACTATTATTGACATATTAAAATCATTATAAAATAAATACAAGTTGATTATAACGACAGAAAGACGTTTATTGTGGCTAAGAGATTTAATACTTTTTTTGCATATTCAGAAAAAAACATATTTCTTTTCTTCATAAGATCCTGAGTCGTAAGACTAATGATGAAGAGTATTATTAGACGCTAATAGATTCTTCGAGATTCATCAACTGACTATTTTAGTCCACTATTGTACTATATTTTAAAATATAAAACTGAATAAATAAATATTAGGTCCACCCACGCGCATCGTGTACCTCTTCCTCAGTTCTCTGTACGGTCATAAATAAACCGTCGAGGCTTTTGCATAACTATCAGATCTCGCTTTCCACCGTTTTTATTTACGTATTCTCTGGCGCTGTACCAGGACAGTGGTTATTTTAATTATTATAAAAACGGACAGTACCTGTACAGAGAATGTAGATTTTTCTAAAACACGTTGTTCTGTCTGCACTCACCTGCAAAGAGACATAAATTAAATTTTTTATAAGAACATACAAGTAAAATAATTATATAATCATCGAATCACATTGATAACAAAAAACAAGAGAATTTTTGGTTCAAATTAATCTTAAAAAAACTACAGTAAAACTTAACGATTTCATTGTTATGTGACATTTTTTATACTTCATATTTTGAGAATCATCTTTATAGTATACTTGATAAGACGCCTGTCTTCCTACTCGGAGGTTACGCATTCGATTCTCGTTGGTAACTTTATTAGTTAAAAACTTTTCCAAAATTCGTTTTTATTTGAGTCTTTAAAAAAAAATCTGGATCGTTGGAAGAGATGTGTTAACACTTGCCTTACTGTGCTAAAACAATGTCGCCAGCCACGGTGCTGGACGCTAAGCGTCCAGTGAAAAATGTATATTTTTAATTAAAATTATGCAAAATCTGCTAGGTTATTTTTTGTAATTAGCTATAAAAATCCTTTTATCATGTATTAAAACGTCGAATAATCAAATAGAATATAAGTCCTGGTCACTCGCTATCCATCACAGGGTGGCAAGTGTTAATAAAACTTTCAGGTTGTATTGTGTACAATAAAAATTTTATACAATATATCATCAACATACGATACCTTCTAGAAAGATATTCTTAAGTTGCTATAATATCGCTAAAATACTAATAGTTGATACACAACTAGTTCTATAGAGGAGAACTACAACGTTCTTGAAACAACGGCATAATGGTATAAGGTCTTTCACAGTTCAAACTAGATTTACTCTATAAAAATACAGTATAAATGCCGAAATACGTTATACCATAAATTACAATAATCTCAAAAGCCTACGAACTTATTTCACATATTTTTTGTACTTCGTCATGATTGTGGCACCACATTGTATACAGTCCAATGTGCTTAAGTATCTACAACCGGCTCTGTATTTACTTATTTAATAAAGAATTAATTCACTAAAGTGAGCCTAAAATATATGTATAGAGAAACGGGGAAAGTTTGGTCTGTGCTTGAATGTAGGTATCTGTGTGGCGTGTATCATAAATGTAACAGGAAAATCTCATTATTTCCCAAAAACATTTACTGGGGGTGAACAGAAAGCTCGAGGGTTGTTTGGTTTCTTAGAATGCACCAGGGATTAGATTAGGTTGAAAAAATATAAATATGTACCTATTTATATTCATATTTATTTTAGTTGTTTTTTAAATTTAATTTCTACATAATTAAGAAAATAATAATAAATTTATGAAAAATATGTTTTGTTTCGGGCTGTAATATTTGGCTTCATTTTCAAGGTTTGAAAAAAGTAAAAAATACAGTACTAAAACGACCTTCGCGGCCTAGTTTGTAAGATAGCTGTCTTCCAGCACAGTGGTTGCGGGATAAAATACTTTTTTTTTTAATAATCCAGTCTGGTTTTTACTTAAGGTCTCTTTAACTCGTCCAATGCTGAGGATACGCCTGGCGTGTCCATGTGAACATCTGCTTCATGCTCAGAACACGCGCGGCGTGTCCATGCCTAAATATTGTTAGTGTATTACATCAGCATACAATATTCGTTCATTACTTCGAAAGAGTCCATCGCATTCGGACGTTTTCATAAATGTAGAATTTATTTTACTTCCGTGAATATTTCACGGGTTGAAACTAGTTTTTATTAATCAAATATATTGAGCACCGATCTGGTTGTCATGCATTTTGTATCAGCAGTGAAAGAGTTAATATCTTTCTGGAAGGGATAACAACACAGCAATTAGCCCGCTACGTTGCACTGTATACAATGAAAATTGTAAACAATATATTGTAGTACACGGTGGTAAGTAATACACATCGAGCTTAAGAAAGAGACTGTCGCTTTTTGGAGCGTCGTCTCTGTCGCACGATGCGCTAACAGTCCGTGCGACAGAGACGACGCTCTACAAAGTGACAGTCTCTTTCTTAAGTCCGATGTGTTCTACTTACCGCCAGGTACTGTACTATATATTATATTAGGGCCCCTATATATTGCAAACCATACTAATTTTTATAGATTTAAAAAAAATACTTACAAAGACATAACTATGAACATCTTTGATTTTATTATCTGTAGGCAAATGCTTTTTAATATGTTTTTCTACATTACGATCTCTTAAAAACATGCACCCCGTATAATAAAAATTCTTCAACTGCAGATTCGTAATACGACCAAAATCACTAGTCAGCCAAATCTGTATACCATACATTCATACTTACAGCAGGCAGATGAATCATGAATTGAATGACAAATATAATTTCCCTATCACGAATGTGTTAAGTATGCTTTAATCTTACTCTAGTTGTTTGGTAATTTACCAAACATGAAGCTATTTGTTTATTCAAATTAGGTTAACTTTGCTTTAAAATTGCGACTTGTTACATATAACTAATATCATTATTAAATTGAAATTAGGAAACGAAATCCAAGAAAGGACAAATAACGCTTATAACGTGAGTAATACAATTCGAAGAAAATCCAATTCATTGTTCGTGGTATTAGGAAAACATTTCACAGAAAAATATATCAATCGCTGTCTAAGTAAAACGTATTATTTCAATTTTCGTTATGAACCACACATATGACATATAATATATGTACGTAACAGAAATTATTGAATAAACTTCAAGTAATTGTTTAATTTTTCTAAAATATGTTTATTTACGGTTATTAAAAAAAAGTACATAACTGATCACAAACAAGAATTTTTCGTTTATAAAACCAAGGCTTGTTTACAAATTAAAAATAAGATAAAATTTAAGCCTCCGTGATTTAGTTGGTAAAACGGTTGACTGGGGATTGTGAATTTGATTTCCCTTGGTGCCCAATTTAAAAATAAGTTTTAAGCGTCTTAAGCGTTTTTCTGGTTGGTTGGAAGTTATTGCTAGATGGCAATAAGCTCACCGGATCGCAATGTAGGTACATATCCAAAGTGTTAAATATAACAATCAAATTGTTGAACGTATCATATATAATTTCAATGCACCTCTAAAACTAATCTTTAAAATTGTGATATCGCTGAAAACGCATTAAAAATATTTTAAAACCGAATTATAGATAACTCAATTCTTTTTAAAGTATATTTTTAAATGTGTCTTTTTAAATACATTTGTATAGCTTTAGATCCCTTCTTCACAGTGACACTAAGAGTATATTTTGAAAGAAGAGTTTTTTTAGACAATATTCAGCAACTTACTCAAAATTCATACATCCGTTTCAATATAATATTATGTCTTGAATATTTTTAGCTAAAATATTGATTATTTTAAATACTATTCACGATCCAAAAATCAGGTGAGATTTTTTACTATCAATTTCTTTTGACCAAATGTATTATTTTATATTTCATACACGATCTATGAGTATGCCAACCTGTAAATAATATTAAATTATTGCAATGAATCAATAAAATGATATCTGTCAAATTCAAAATTAAGCGAAACATGCATCATACGAGTATTTAGTGCTTAATTTTATTTGTGTATTCCATGTACAAAAACAAATTTTCATTGAAATACTGAGTCACAAAACATCATGTTTTATATTTGACACAACATGACCACTCAGTTGCAATCAATCATGTAAGTTTTTTCCATGCGACCCCTAAAGAAAAATAATTGAGAGAAAATTCTGGAATTCGGGGTTGTATTGCAATGGACATCATTACGCGTATCTAATGAGCACTTGTTCCTTTCTACTAGGGGAGGAAAAATTAAGAAAGGGGATGAAGCTTTTGCAATGGAACTCGAAACGTTTGTTCAATCACGTAAGTTGATTATTGCCTGCCGATTTGATGTTTTTATCGTACTAATTTGAAATTTTCCTGTTTGATTTTTCAAAGCAATTTAGATCTTACTGCCAGTGTATGGTGTATATGTAATAAGTGCGTATCCAGGGTAATTGGAATACCTCTACCCCTCAGCTAAAATGTGGATCTTGCATTTATTGGCCACTCGTTAATGACCATGTGGGGACTATTGTGAGAGGGTAGGTTCAGACTTAGGGAACGTTAACAGTTTAACAATAAAATACGAGAAGCAATTTTTGGCAGTGCAGTAATGAATAAAATTGTTTAAAATATTCTGATGGACAGATACATAAAACCAACCTTAAAAGCCTTAACTCTGTTTGAAAGATAATACATAGTTTCTAAATTTTTCTATCAAATAATATTGAATATGTCATTTTAATTTTAAATAATTATTATATATATTTTTGAATATTTGGTTAGATATTAAATATACTCTATTAAAATATAGATGAATTGAAGAAAATTATCGTTTCAACAATATATATTCTGATGTTACGTGACTTATTTGGTAAAACACTTAACTTTAGCCTCTGGTGTTTCAGATTCAATACCTGATTATATAAAAATATGTTCAGTAAAAAAACACAAACGAAAGAAATTGGCACAAAGCATTAAGCCTAACATGTACCGTATATCACTGAAATAATGCATGTGTTTATCAATAAAACTACCAAATGTATTATGTGTTTATAATGTTCTCGTAAAGCAAATAAAAAAAAACTGAAATATATTTTTTGTATGATTTCTTTGATTTCTATGATTTTTAGAAACCACCGTATTTTTTGTTGGTTCTTTTAACATTTTTTTCATGATTTTGCCTAGTGAATTTACAAATGTTTCAAACATCACTAAATCTTATATTTCACAAGTGAAATACTCGTATAATCTAGAGTAACTTTTTATTATAATACTTAGAAACTATAAAAAATACCTACTTATACAAAAGTAAAGGTGTACGTAGATATTCTGTTATTTCAAAACTTAAAGATTAAACTTTGCATTTGCAAAAGACGTAAACTTTGTAAGGTTTTGGTTTATTTTCAGCGCAGCTTTGTTTGAATCCAAGAGACAAAAACCCAATTAGCAAGTTGGGTGGATTGTCTGAGTCAGAGAATTAGTTAATCCAATTCTACATTTTTCATTTCAAAAGTGTTGCTAAGTAGGTATCTATACATTTAAGGCAGTGAAATAATACCTCCCTTCAATAATCTTTTGTTTTTATGCCAAGTATTTTTTTTGTATAATTATCAAGATAAAAAAAATTAAAGGAACTCAATTTTACACTTTTGTTTCTTGTTCCGCTTGCCAATTATCTTCAAACGTTTAAGTGATAAAAATACTAAAAATTATAACATTTTTGAATAGAAATATTATATTATTTATAGTTAAGGCATTAACATTGTGGAGGTTTAAAGACATTGTAATTGATTTTTATCAAACACTGTTTATTCCAATTTTTATAACGGTATAACCATATCGGTTTAAAGGCTTTCACCTCATCATCAGGGGAACACAAACAAGACTTTTTTGTGCTACCCTGATTATGAGGGGGAATCCTTGAAACTGGTAGGCTTATACCGTTATAAAAAGTGGAATTAACAGTGTTTGATAAAAACAAATTACGAATTATTTTTTTACACTATAAACAGTCTGTGGCTTTGAAATTACTAGACCCATGATGTTTATTACATGTTGGTGAAATCAATACCAATTCGACGACCAAGAATTAATGGTTAGCACTCCCGCTAAGCAAATGGGTGACCTAGGTTCGATTTCTGGTGGATATACTTTCGGACTAGTTTTACTTTTAGATGTTTTACATCGTAATTTCGATTTTACTGTAGCTTATATGCGGTTTCACAGATTTTTACATCATTATTAAGCAAAACAAAATAGCGCTGTACAAAACTCTGTCTAACGAAAAGCTGTAGAAAATGAAATCAACCAATCGTCTTGGAATTTAATCTCCTTGCCATAAGAACTTTGTGTTTAATTTGTCAACACTGTGTGTTTACTGAAGTACAACATATTTCATACAGTAAACTAACACTCGCCCAGTCTGACAATCATACTCGATCACGAGGAATAGCTTATTGTTCTTGGAAGTGTTTTTTTTTTTGGAATATAATAAACAAAATCCCCATAAAGTGTAACATTTGTTTACAAAAAAAATAATTTAAAAAATGTTTTTTTAAGAGGATGCTTTTTTACCACGGAAAATGTGGAATGTTATTCTCGAGGCTATTTTTTAAAAGTGTTATATTTTTATATGGTATTATTTTTTTATATAACCATTACAAAAATAGTCAAAATGATATATTTACTTTGATCAAGTTACAAAAATAAAGCGCCACGACCCTCTCCCTGCGGTACCTCATAATCAAAGTATTTTCAAAATCACACCTAATTAACACGACTTCTCGAGTGGGTAAAGTAAAGCGGCAGAGAAGAAAATTTCCTTACGTTTTACCAACGATGGTGGTAATTTATCAATAAAGTGTCCGTTGAATTTAAAAGTTTCAGTGTTAGCCGCTAGGCAGAGTGCCTTCTGGGACGGGCGGGATTTATACCCGCGTCAGGCGCACGTCGCGTCTCGGGCCCAACTCCGGGTAACGAGTGACAGCTGATCAAGAACTTAAATTTAATTCGGCATAACCCTTGGAAAAACAGAGTGTTGGATAAATTAATCGATCGAAGACTTAAGAGTGAGTCACTTTCTTGGCAATGCCGATGGAAACTGTGGGTGGGTATATGCTACATACCACAAATAAAAAAAATAGGCAATCATTGTATAAAAAATCGAAAAAATATTTCATCATGAATTTGGACTTACATTACTCGTATATATCAAACTTATCGCATTTTAAAATATTTAGAAATAAGCAAAATTTGGCTGAAATAGCGTGCAAAAATTGATGAATATGTAGGTTATGCTAAACCATTAAGGTAATAAATTGTGTATCGTAAAAGTTTTAATACCTATCTGTTGAACAATATTATTAAATGTACAGCTTATTATCTTAATTTAGGTGAGTTTACATTATAATAATATATCTAAATCTGGTATTTAAGTGCAAGTTGAAACTAAAATAATACTAACAGCCAAGTAATTGTTAGTATAAATCTTGTGTATTTTTTTGTATTCTAGTCAAGTTTTATTTTCATTACAAATTTTGCTTAATTTTACATTTAAAAAATATAATTTCTTAAAATATAGATACATTAAAACGATTGAAAAAATATGTATTATTTATGAATTTACTAAGTAAAATTATTCATCAAGTCTAGTTCATTTTCCTTTATAGTTGAACTAACCTCAGAGAAAGTTTTATTTTATTAAATTCACTGGCTCTCTTGAATATTAACTCCTCGTTCGATGTAATATTTCAAAAGTTTATTTTAGAAAAAAAAAACGCCAATGATTTAATTACTTTCTCAGTGAAAGAACTAGTTGCAAATGAAAGTATTTATTTCAATCAAATATACAATGGTTTCCATTTTCTATTTTCAGTTCGAAACGTATTTTTTGATTATGAACAAAACAAGCCAAACCTTTCAAATAAACTAAAATAAGTATCTTATATATGAATAGTATACATATATAATTTACACCTAAATTTTAAACACATAAATGAAAAAAAATTAAATAAAAACGATTTTCTTTCATTTCTATCATCATTTGATATTGATTTGATATAAAATACGTGTATGTTTATTTTTTACTTTTAACTTGAAAATATTTATTGAAAAGATGTTTTATGAAAGTTTCTATAAGTAATGAAATTGATGCGTATTTGGATTCCCTTAACGGCTGAAATGCTTTAGGTAGTAAGACTGTATATACAAAGAGCTATTAACCTAAGACAAAATAAATATTGATTTGAATCACCAGTTAGTATTAATTTGTATTTAACCAACAGTACAAAATATATTATTTGGTTTGTTGAAAGGAATTCATACAGAAATTATAAAATCCTTTAAATGCGCGCATTAGTATATACTTATGAGTTTTAATATCACAGTTATTTTTGACCTTTCTATTGTTTAACTGTTCGACAAAGGCTTCTCATCGACTAATATATTTATAAATGTTGACATACAAAACTAAAAATTGATCTTATCACGACTTGTATACGAATGTTTATATGCAAAACTGAACATTGCTTTATTGTATATGGACGTTTATATACAAAGACTTTTTATGTACGGACATTTATATGCAAAACTGAACATAGGCCCTCTCCAAGAGCTAAATTGTGACGTTTTTATGCAAAAAAATACATCATAGATTTTCTTCATGATGACATAATAGAGGAATCATTACAACAGTTTTTATATACATACATGAAATGAAAATGAAAATAGTTTATACGAGCTTAACATATAAAACTGACACATGGTTATTCTGTATTTCAAATAATAAACTTTTACTGTAACATTAACTACCTCATAAACATAGTTTTTAAAGTTTGTTAATTTAAAAAACGGTAAATCCTTAATGTGTCAGATCACATGATCTTGGTGGCCAATTAACATCATCGTTTCCGGAGATTACAATACATAAAATAATTCAGCAATTTGAACGCGTTGTTGTATTGTATATGACTCCATTTTCATAAATGTCATACATTACACTTCTCAAATGTTACAAGTTTGCGACGCCATCTGTGTTTTATCCAAAAATTAAAAAAAAAAGCTCAATTTGAAAGACTCTTTACATACGAAATATGAGTGTTTGAATCAAGATAATTATTTCAGCACAACGCGTAAACGTTTATTTTAAGGACAATATTTAGCAAATATTAATAAACATATATCCTTCTTTGAATCAATAGCTGAAGACATATTGTATGGGGCTCACGATTTTTGTATCGTTACTATTGTCCCTTGTTCTCTTTTATTATTTCCCGTAGGTAAATCTCTTAACGCCCGCCCCGAAAGCGTAGTCCGTTCTTCTGTCACTTGCGACTCGCTGGAAAAACAATACGAAAGAAGCGAATTAAAAATACTAATCTCTCCCGGTATTTTTTTTTATTTTCATCCGTTTCCCGCCAAGCGAGATTTGGCTCTTTTTATTTCTTTGGGAAACAGCGCCCTCTCGTATCGCGCGCCCGCTTCATAGTTTTTTTTTAAGTAGAGCAGCTGACTGCTTCCCATCACAGTGTCGGGACTACGGAAAACGAATCAGACTTTAATTCAAAGCCATTAAGATTTGATAATATTTGTTTTGATTTATAAAATAAAAATTAAAGTCTTGAAAAAAAGATTCCTTAAATATATTATATTACGCTAAGTGAAATAAGTGGTGTACACTATATTGTCAGCAAGAAAACTACCAAAGTAACGTTTTTATCTAATCTAATTTTTCTGTTTATCGAATCTAATCTTTGTCTTCAGTAAGATACAGGAAAAATCTATTTTTTTACTGGGGACACGACAAATGAAAGACAACAAACTCAGATTTAAAAAAACACATCAAATTTCCCGTTGTTTTTTCACATAATTATGTATTTATAACATTTCTTGTAATATATAAATAAAAGGAACATTATTTTTGATAAAAAAAGAATTTCTTTAAAAAAAAATTCTAATCCATAAACTTGACGTCTAAGTAGTTCGTATTAGATCTCATTTAATCATAATTAATATTTATTTACATGTTTGTTCAAAGTATAACGACTATCAAATGCCTCTAATATATGTAATCATATTGTGTAGCCGTCAAAACTGTACAAATGTCAGTGATGGGAAACTTTTATTATGTATTGTTGCGTAAATAATAGGTATCTTCTTATGTTGTTTATTTGTTACTTTTTCTAATACTCGAATTAAATAATTCGTCATTTCAAAAGTAATGTCAAATTTGCAGCGATTCACGTCACTTGTCTTCACCAAATACTTGTGGATAGAGGATTTCAATATTTTCAGTATCTAGGTAATATCTTAGCAATTATTATTTGTTTTCTTCTTCCTACCTCCACCACACTACATGGGGTTGACTTTTCGAGTCTTCCCTCCAGAGTTGCCTAACAAAATCTCTCGTAACTCCCAACACTCTCAATGAAAATATGTGACTGCTACTTTTGAAGGAGACGTGAACAATAAACACGACACTCCATTTATCATGCCGTCTTCTACTGCGTATACGGTAAAACTACGAAATTTACTTCCCATTTATTTCCAAGCTTAACTTGTAGGTGCCTGCAAATAGTTCAATATTATAATGAGATTTAAAAAAAGTCAGCAATGACAAATCAAATAAGAATGTATTCATAAAAAATAGCAAAATCAAGAAAAAGGTTTTCTCAAAAGAAAAAAGTCTTCTCGTAATTAACTGTCAAAGTTTAAAAAGCTGACGATTTCCTTGATAAGACTCCTATACTCCAACGCAAGGGTCGCGGGTTCGTTTACGGTTGGTACCAAGATTTAAAAAAATGCTTATTTAAATTTTCTGGTTGGTTGGAATATATTACTACACGGTAATAAACCTGCTAGGTTATACTGTATACAAGAAAAATGTAATGCAATACAATTAATAATGCAAAGTTTTATGTTTTTTAAATATCGTTTCATCTTCCGCATTCGTAACAATTCGATTTCGTAAAACATTCGGCCGATTGTTATAAAGTATTTTTCTCTCGTTCGCCCACATAGTGTGAGCGCGAGTGTCATGCTCCCTCTCGGTCGCTCCGCATGTCCTGAAAAGTGTTTTCGATGGTTTGTTATGCACTGTGTGCAGACAACACGGGTAAAAGAGTGATAACTCCACTAGTCGGGATAACTGCAACACGGCAGAAATGAAAGTGTTTTCGGTGATTCGTTTTGTATCTACCCTATATTTTAGGATATTCCAACAATACAGACTAAACTAGAATATATCCACATAGCCAAGGACACCTTTAAAAGCGAAAAAATAAAGTTTAAGGTCGAAATTTATAGTTCGACCTTAACTAAACATTTTTTGGTTTCATTGAAGAAATTAGCATTGAAAGTTTAATTTAAAAAAAAATGTGGCTTCATTAAATAAGGAACTGGTTTCATTCCTTATCTTTAAAGTTTGATGTGTATGAGGTTTGACTCTGCATATAAGTCAAGAAACTTCATGGTTAGAATTTAGTATTTGCGTTAGAATTTTATGTTTACGAATTCAGATCTAAGCAACAATAGACTCACTTCGTTATTAGCATGTCTCAAATAAAGAATGAAAAAACATTTATTTTCTAATCAGTAATTATTTTTATGTTATTCCCGATCTTCTTTTCAACCCTCTAGCTCCTTCTTTTTTCTATTGATTAGAGAAAATTCGCTTTTTTATTGTTGTTTATGTTTAATTTTTGATAATTGACCAATAAATTGACTTATGTTTATGATCTCTTTTTTTACTTTTATCTGGTCGGTTGGAAGATGTTACTGCTTGTCAATAAGTACGACAGATTGTATTTAAGGAAACTTTTAATAAATCATTTATACCTTTACCGACGAAACGGACAAATATGTTATTGGCAATTTTAACTTTCAAATAATACGAACATAAGGCTGTATTGCGATTGAAAAGTGTGGTACTTTGCTCTGTCCTAGCAGAAAACGGCGCGATGATATGTATTTATATCGTTAGACTATATATTCGTCTTATGAATAGAACTTTTGAATAAAATATGGATATGCTACGTGGAGGAAGGTCTTTATGTACTGAACGCACCACCGGATTTGATCCTCAACGGGACGTCTTTAGGGAAGAGGGAACGTAAAGCAATGTCTCCTGTAACCTTCATGAATTGAACTAGAAAGATGATGAGAATTTATTTTAGCCTCCCATCTTATTTTTTCAATTTTTTTTTAAGGGTAGTTTCGCGATGGGTCGTGTAACTGAAGACTATCTATTTAAAAAAAACTAATTTGTAGAAGTTAAAAAGTATATCAATACTGAAGTAGTTTTATTAGTAATCCAAGGACTTAGGTCAGTTGTCATATCTAATTTATTATTCATAATTGCAGCAACAATTATAAAACTTGAAATAATTATAAAATTCTTTGACTTTTTTAATTACATATTATTTATTTAATGCACCATATTGCGTGATAGTTAACTCAAACAATGGATGTAAAAAGTTTAAAAATTCAAACCTTTAAAGTTTTATTTGCCTTTGTTCGATTGAAATTTCTTACGATTTGTAGTTAGTTTTTTCAATAATTTATAATCATGTTTTTCATTCGCTTATTTTAATAACAATGTAAAAAATGAAAGTTTTACTTTTTTATTGGTTTGGAGCTCGTAATACGTGTATTTCAAGTTGTAAATTTAAACATAAAACTTTATTTATTTATGGTCAATTTCGACCATTCATGTGTTTTACAAAATACAATTAAAATTTATCATATTAGTGAATCCAGAAATACAAGATGTTATTGTAAAATATGTTTATATCAAAGCATTAAATATAGTTATAAAATTTATAGTAAAAATATGCATAATCGTGCTACTGCGCACTGTAGTTAGAAAACTAAGTTTTCGTATTTACAAAGTAAGAATATGAAAACAATTTATGTTAACACTATAAATAAAAATATCGTCTAAATATTTGATATCTAAATATATGAAAAAGCACTTTTATTTTAATTTCTTAATGTAATTTGCTCTCGTATAATAACGCTCTGTAGAATGTGTGAGAAAAATCCATGTCTGAACATGAAAGAAAAATATTAGGAAATAATTCGCATTAAACGATAATGTAAAGCTAAATGTGAAGAAAAGAGATGTTTTGGTCACGTAGAAAAATTTAATGCTGAAAAATTATTATATATTATAGTGTCATAGAGAAATAATCAAACATTAGTAAGTGATTGAAAATCATGGGATGAACAAAATAATCATATTCTGAAAGAATTAAGGGGGAAATGTTCAACAAATAAAATAGATTATGCATAACAAAGTGTATACAGTTGAGAGATAAGAAACATGTTGGTTATAATATTCCTGTATTATTTTTTTTTAACCTGGCGAGTTTATTGCCATGTGGCAATCTCTTCCAACCAACCAGAAAGATGTTTTTATAGGCCCTACGTGTTAACCAGACTGGAATCCTATTTAAAAAAATCTGGGTTCCAGCGGGGATCGAACTCGCAACCTCCGGATCGGCAGATAAGTGCCTTACCACCAGGCCACGGAGGTCGTCTTTATGTGACGTATAGAGTGAGTGATAATGGATGAATTAAATGTTGATGAACGTATTTGAGTAGGATAGAAGGTACGAACATTTGTGAAGACCTTGAATAAAGTTCCACAACAAAGTGCATCCAATTTTTTAAAAAGTGTAAGATAAATATGTGCGTCAGGATGAATTAATTGGAGATCTCTCAACCTACTTTAGAAGGGACGTGGCGTAATGATGGTAGTGTATTAGAAACGCTATGAATACTTTATTTTATTACCAAATTCTAAGATATCTTTTTTATTTCAAATAATGAAATAATTTCTTCGTTCACCAATTCTTTTATCAAGTGCATGTATCACACTTTCGTTTTATACAATATGACCTTGCGGGCTTATTGCTATGTGGCAATCTCCCCCAATCAAACAGAAATATGTTAAAGAGGTCTTAGATGAAAACCAGACTGGATTATTTTAAAAATAAATCGATTCCAACGGGAATTGGACCCGTAACCCCTGGGCTGAATGTCCAGCATCTTACCACCTAGGTCACGGGTATCGTGTTTAATGAATTGAAGATCGGTTATCTCTGTTTACCCCAGTAGGATTGCGGCGTGAAGGTGATGATGAAGTTTTAGAAATAAATTTAATATTGGTTTTTCTTATTAAAGGTCATGATTTATTATTTATTTTTTAAGATACTTCCTTCTATAAATTCTTTAGTCTTTTATTACGAATTAAAATAGCTATATATTAAAAGTGTCAATTGTAAATAATAGTACATTAATAATTTTATATAAATTAGATAAACAGTCAAATATTCAAAAATAATAATAAAATGATTATCGGCTCAGAGGCGGGTGAAATGATGGGAAATTTCTTATAGAGGGAGGCAGAAAGGGGCGCCGGGAGCGTCGCTCCGTGCGCAGTAAATCAATACCAGCCATCAGAGTCCACCCCTTGGTACTTTTCTGTCTCACTGTCGTTCCGTTCCGTTCCTAGAGTGCGAGAAGGACGCTGTAACACCCAACAGGGTCGCTACCTCCCCGTCCAGGCCCAACTTGGGGATAGGTAGATAGGGGGTATTGAATGAAGATTGCAACTAATGCTGTTTGCACTTGTGAGTTGATTGATCAAATTTATGTAAGTTTAAGGTTTTGCCCAAAATTTGCGTGTTTTATGAACATAAGTCGGGATGAAAGTACTAGTATTTTCTCTGATATGATTCATAGAAACGTATAAAAAATCCGCGTCAAGTAAAATAAGTCTATTGTAGGGGTGCAGAAGGGGAAGTGTTCTAGTCGTTTCTTTTTAAATTAAACAGTCTTTTTTATAATTATAGTTGTACACCATCAAAGAACTTGTCATGTAACAATTTATTTATATTTTATTTCATTAAACTTTTACAGATTGATTATAGAAAACATAATACCTACCATATTCTTGATGGTAACAAACCTGTATTTATACCCGGGGGTTATGGGTATGATTCCCGTTTGATCCAAATTTATTTTAAAAAGATTCCAGCCTGGTTTTCATAAGGCCTCTTTTATCATATTTTTGGTAAGCTGTAAGATATTGTCACGCGGTAAAAAAACAGGCCAGGTTGTGTTGTATGTGGGGAAAGTATGATATGATAATATATATCTACAACAAAATAATTTGAAGCGTTATATAAAACTTTTAAGATTAGTAATTAGACTTTTAAAGGGAAATAAATTTACATTTAATTAGTCTTTAGGTTCATTTAAAAAACTTAAGTGAAAAAACGAATTATTTATGTAATTATGCTTAACCAAAAATACTAACGAGCATCTGCTATGGACATTAAACTTTTTTCACATAAGCTTTTTTTTGATCTTATCCCATTACTTTTTCTTAAAACCCTAATAACAATTATCAAATTATGTTATAAGAAGCAAATGAGTGATTATATTTTTAAATCGTTATAACGTAGAAACATGGACCATGAAAACATACATTAACATACCACTTTGTTTAAACATTTTGGCTCTAGATTTCACTATACCTATAATGTTTCAAGTAGCGTGGTTCCATATTTTACACTTCAGCGTTGCACATAAATTAACAGAGAAATCCCAATGAAAATAAAAGTCAAAATATAATCTATCTGTAAAATGTGATATTATATGACAGATGGAGTATTGCATATTAAGTAAGATTTTTTGACATCGTCTTGAAGATGGAGGCTGTAACGCTTCCGATACGTCAGTCATCGTTTAAACTAATGCAACACAATAACAACTCGATTTTTTAAAATAACATTCAATACTATTTTTTGACTACGAGATTCAAAATGTTCTCATCACCAACGAGAGCACATTAACGAGTAACGTGACAATGATCCAATGAATTAACGAGTGGACGAGTATCCGGTTAGTTGAAAATGTTCTTTACTGCTACCAAAAGAGATGTTTTAAATGTGGTATGTAAAAAAATAAGATGGACATCGTAATGGCGAATATTAATAAACTAGTTGCAGCCCGTGAAATATTCACGGAAGTAAAACAAATTCTACATTTATGAAAATATGTATTCATAAATGTAGAATTTGTTTATACTCGTATATATCATTTATAAATCGTCCCCTTTTACACCGGTTCAAAAATTGTGATATAGGTATTTAAAATTCGTTCAGTATCACGGACCCACCGAGATTCAAATTTCGAATTATTTTCGGAGAGAATCCAAGTATTCCTCTCTCGCTCTCTTGTATTCAAAATTCAATTCTCGTATTCTTTGTTCGACGACAACCATCGTATGGGTTTTGGCCTATTTATACTATGATGATGATAAAACTAAATATCGTATATATTGAAAAACAATCGATTTTAAATAGAATATAAACAAAATTTTATTTAATTGTTTTTATCTGTCACTAGGCAAAAGTGCGTCTCGTTGAAATAAAATAATAAATATACGGCAAATATCATAAATCTCACGATTCGGGAGCTAAACATGGATTGCATTACTAAAGAACACAGTCTAGTATAACAGCTTCGAGTAAAACTGCTAAATACATTATTCTATTCAACTGGGCGCTGTTTTCAAGTTTTACGGCGGAGTGCCATCAATTTGATTGTTTTTTTTTATGTCTTTCCAGATTGGTGTTACAGTCAAATCCGAAGTCATGACAAGCGTCGATGTTTTGGAGGCGTTCGGAAATAATGAATATTGCAATGGAAATATTTTGCCGCGTATAAAATCTCTTTGCACACAATCAACACCGGATTAACGCGGATTATACAGCATTTTAATTGATGTTTGTTTATTGAGGAAAATTTGTTTATAAAATTTAGTATGATAAAATATTTAAATTTGTTCATTTACTTGAACAAAAAAATAGTAGAATCAATGTTTAAAAAGACAGATATGTCAATGTAATGTATGATCCGAAAACTATTTTATTTGTTTCTCGGATAGATATTGTTATGACAGTATCTATCCGAGAAACACATAAAATATATACTATTTTATTTGTTTAAAAAAAAAACGAAAACTATTTTATTTGTTTCTCGGATAGATATTGTTTTTATGAATAAACAAGATGGTAGAGTCTATCACGCGTCGTTTGGCGTCCACTGCGTGGTAGCTAATCACATTTACATAATGAGTATTATGGAGAATCTCCGTGCTAGTGTGGTCTGGATGATGAAACCATACACCATGTATTCTTCAGTTATCCTTTACGAGACCGATTTGATTTACTAAAAACCATATCTTTACCTCTTCCAATGAATGTTACGTTTCTTCTTTCTTCGTGAATTTTTTTCACTTATAGATCGATTATTAAATATTTTAAGCTTAATCAGTTGAAACTTTAAATTATAATTAAAATTTAAATTATATTTATTTTATTGACTCGTATAATTACATAATCCTAGTTTGGGTGCATTACCTATTTAAAAAAACTTCATTCCATATGTGTTGAAGGTATATATGTATTGTTATAAAAAGTAGGTATAGTTAAGCGCATTTTTCGGATATTCTTTGTCCAAATTTCATAATGGTTTTTTCGCGTCATATTAAAGATGTCGACCTCCGTGGCCTGGTAGTAAGACACTTGTCTGCCGATACGGTTGCGGGTTCGATCCCCGCTGGAACTCAGATTTTTTAAAATAGGCTTCCAGTCTGGTTAACACTTAGGGCCTATAAAAACAGCTTTCTGGTTGGTTGGAAGAGATTGCCACATGGCAATAAACTCGCCAGGTTAAAAGAAAGAAAAAAAGATGTAACAAAATAAGTAATTTCTTCGATATCTACTGTTTTTGAAATGCCGACAAAGAAAATCATTACATAACCAAAAAAGTATATGGATAGTATGATAATGATGCAGGTAGCAATTGTGTGTGTCAAATGTTGTTTAAAAAATCGGCAATGGTTATACGAGTTTTAATAATTGTATCCGCTGTGGAAGGCCGATTACCATTGATGACAACCAAGTGTAGGCAATGATCGATAATTAACATCGTTGTACGATACGAGATGTCGCTGAGATACTGAAAATATAGGAAACTACCATCTATGAGTATTTGTTGCAATTTTGCGTTTAAATTTGACCCAATAATAATATATCACTATCCCGAAAAACCTACGTGCACTCAAAACGTAGCTGAATCAAATGGACCAGATTTTGAAAGATGGTAAAGTGAGAATATGAATAATAGACGAATAATGACGAGATGTATGAACATGGAGGAGGCGAAAGTTGTGTGCTTAAATAAAAAAGTTCTCTTTCATACAATGGACCTTATGTATTAATTTATTTCGATCCCTTCGGATAAAGCGCATTCCTTGTGTGGAAAGAAATACCTTTGACGATTGAATCGAGTTCTCGAAAAAGATGGCACCAGGAGACTAAGAACTATTTGGAGGACCCTGAATAGACTCCGAATAGGAGAGAATAGATGCAAGGCGAACATGCAAATATGGGATAACATGTTGTATTAATAACTGTAATAGTCTGTTGGTTACTGGACTTGTTTACCATTTTTCATTTGACAATTTTGCAATCTCACTATCTGATCTGTTTGTCTTTTAAGTTTCTTAAACAATGCACACTGGATGTGATATTAAATCGAGAAGCAGCGTTATACGTATCATTAATTTCTTTAGATTTTTGACTTCATGTTTTTCTTTAAAAATATTACTTATTGGATTATGAAAATGTAGAAAATACTTTAAATTAAAAAAAATTAGATGTAATTTACAATTAAAAAAAAAAGCTAAATCTAATCAGAAAAAGTATCTAAAGCTGTTTTAATAAATAATCAATTTTATATTAATTTATATAAACAAGCTACAAATTATGCGTAACTAAAACAGATTGTTTCCTAGTGACTCGATCCATTGTCAGTATTTTTGCAGCAATAAATCTTAATGGTAAAAATAAAATACATTAATTCATTTGTATCATAACTTTCAACACGTAATATATAAATCTGTGATATAGACATGCTAGAGTGCGTGGCCAGTAGAAAATACTATCCAGTAATCGAGTTTTTAGGTTTAGATTCACAAGACTAGACAAGGAACTAAAAGTTCAGCATCGTATGTAATAAAACTACTATCCCTTATGTACAAGCAAAATTACTCACACATGTATTTAACTAATCTGGAATATTTTTTTAAGATATCATTGAAAATCGAGCCTCTGAGTGGAAGTCCAGCATCTTACCAACATAGCCACTGGGTTCGTAAAGTAAAAAATAACTAAATAGTTGAAACATTGATGACATCCATGGCCCCGTTGTTAAGACGATTGCTGTACACCTAAGAGTTTCGAGTCCGATTCCCGATGGTACCCAACGAAAATGAAAAAAACGAAAAAAAAAAGTATTATAATCTAGGGAAAGAGTTCATTGTGTGTGTTGATAACACTACCGCATAGCACACGTACTTGGTTTGCCAGTGTTGATTCTTTCTGTGCGGTAGTGTTATCAACACGTACAACGAATTCCTGCCTACTCCGGTGATCCGAAACGCCAAGGCTCGATTACTCGGACTGAAGACAATATTGTCTCCCATCCACGCTCTTCAATATGTCTGAATCGCCAATTCAGGTTTATTGAAGAGTACTGTGCGAAGAAAAAAACGTCAGATTTAAAATTAAGCTTGAAATAAAAATATATTTACACATGATTTTGGCGCCTTCTATTTGCCCAAATCCTAGCAGAATCAACTATTTTCGCATTTGGTGGTGCAACTGTACGTATGTATACGTTTAAAAATGTTGCTTTCGCCCGTCACCGCATTTTTTCGCCGCCCTTTTTTTACCTCAGCCCGACACCGCTTGGCTGCTCGCAGTCAAATCGTAGTAAGCGACATTTTTCGACAAATTATCAAAAATGCTATTTTATACTAATATTTTTCTCATAAAAAATAAATATCGATATGCTACGATAAGAAATCCCTCGTGATCAAGTATAATGGTCAGTCATTATATGGATAGAAGATTCCTGTGCTTGAACTCGTTTCGTGTGTTCAAGCTGTTGCATTTTAGCAAGCACAGAGTCTTAACAGATCACATCCACAGATTGAATGGTAAACATATTAAAGTTCTAAGACAATCGGCAGGTTAAATCTGATGCAATTTGTTTACACAGTGCTATTTTTTTAATAGCGCTGTACGATTTTATGATAAGCAGCATATTTATTTATTTATTTATTTAACACTTTTATTGCAATACAATCTGGCGGGCTTATTGCCAGGCGGCAATCTCTTCCAACCAACCAGACAAAAGTAAATGAAGCAAGTTACGTGGTCGCATAAATCATTCAAATGACTATCCATCCCCACGAAATCCATAAACATATATGTGAAAACATGCCCACAAACCCCACAAAGACGAACAATCACCCGAACATTATTTTTCATAAAAAGTGAGATATCATCAATCAAAAGGAAAGGAAAGGATGGTGGAGAGGAAAGGAAAAGAAAAATCAGGAATGAAACACGTTATTTTACTGACTAGAAATTAAGAGTTTTTTCAGTCGCTTCTTAAAGCATGCCAAGGACGGAGCGAGTCTTATATTGGTTTGTAACTGATTCCAGAGTCTCACTGCATGGACAGTAAAGGACGACGTAAAGAAAGAAGAGCGGTGAACTGGAAAGGCCAATAAACAATCTCTGTTTGAGCGTAGCGCTAATCCATGATTGGAAAGACGCTGAAAATTTTCGGCTAGATAAGAGGGTGCGGCGGGACAGTTAAGGATATTATACAATAGAGACAGTATGTGGATTTGGCGTCTATTTCTAATATTCAACCAGTTCATAGGTATAAACTATGGAAAAACCATAAAATCCAGACATAAAAACTGTCTTAGAGTAAGACCAATCTAGAACTTAATCTGCCAGGAATCGAAACTCTAGCACCACTTAGCTTGAATTCTAACGATTAGACAATCATTGATATCAGAATAAATATCCCCAAAACCATACTATGAGTTATTTGGTAAGGTTCTGGTTTCCACCTGCGTATTTGAGGCTCGATTCCAGGTGGTAATTATAAAACGGGCTAGTTCAAAAGTTTATCTGGTATTATTATTCGTATTTCTAAACATCTGCGAGTATTTTTGTCAAACACGTATAGTTGTAATCTTTGAATTGCTTGCCTATTTTAGTGGCTTTAAACATGAAGGACTGATGATAATATTGTCTCCCTGCCACGTTGTTTAATATGTTTGCATCATCAATTCAGATTTATTGAGAGATAAAATGTGAAAGAATATATATTATGAATATAGCCTCAATGTATGTATTTGCACCTATTTAATACTGTACAAGGGAAAACTATCTAGCCACTAAAAAGCTCGTATTAAACGTTGTTAATAGATCAGATAATGGAAATGGAAGTTAATGGAAAGCATTCTTCAAAATAACTACAGTATGAAGATAAATAAAGACAAAACAAAGCTGCTGACTGTAGGCCGAGCGCAGCACCAGATGAGAATAGTGATGTCGGGTAAACCACTAAAGAACACCAAGGAGTTTGTCTACCTCGGGAGCAAAATAACATGGGACGGTCGGTCCAAGAGCGAGGTCGACAGCCGTATACATCAGGCTAGACTTGCATTTAATAAAAGGTCGAAAATAATAGAATCAAATAATATAGACCTTAAACTGAGAATACTCCTCATCAAGACCTATGTATGGAGTATCTTGATGTATGGCTGCGAGACATGGTGCCTATCCGAAAGAGATAGACGAAGACTAGAGGCTTTTGAGATGTGGTCCTATAGAAGACTATTAGGAATTTCCTGGAGAGACCGCATCACAAATGAAGAGGTTCTCCAACGAATCGAAGGAGGAAGGCACCTGCTCAGGATCCTGTCCGAAAGGCGTGCAAGATGGATCGGGCATATAATACGACAAGAGGGCCTCTTGCATGCCATAATGGAGGGCATGACCGAGGGGACAAACTCTAGGGGACGCCCACGCCGAGAGTACCTAGAGGACCTGTTGGTGGACGTGCGCTGCTCAACATACACATACTTAAAAAGAGCCGCACAGGACAGAGGGGAATGGAGGAGAAGAGTTCAAATTGCTGCAAACCAGTCTTAGGACTGCAACCACGGAAGAAATAGATCAGTGCGTGTTTCGAAGTTTCACTAAATGCATTTTGAATTACTAGGTGTAATTGTAAATGTTTTTTTTTACTTATTATTCGAGGAATTTTAGTTGTGTATTATTTTCAATTTCAAAATAGACACCCTCCTTTTATTTTTTATTGATAGAAAATCTGAAAACCCTGGCAATGGAGATAAATCGTAGACATGATGCAAATATTTTTGTAATTGGGTCTGCAGTGAGGAACTCCCACGTCAGAATAATAATTGAGGTACTTGATCGAATTAATACTCGTACTTGAAGCAGCATTGCCATATTGCTAGTGTCCGTTGTCTTTTGAATAATAAACTTGTCTCTGTGCCCTAGATATGAGGCACATCTTCTTTACGGTGATTTTAGGTTTAATTCTCATTAGTACCCATTATACCGTCTCTTTGTTTGGTTAGAAGAAATTACCATGTACAATAAACTAATTATAATTATTTTTAACATTCTGGTTTTATCTTCATTCTTGCATAGTTCATAAAACAATACTTATAAGCTGTCTCTGATGATTTCAAAGAAGAATGGCATGAACAGTTGATAGACACATACTTAACATTATCATTAAAAACATATATTGGGGCTAGGCAATCATCATGCATTACTATCAACGGATAAAACTTTTATCATGTCGACATTCATAAATCTGGTCATACTTACAATTCACATATCTAGATTAATTTCAAATATATAGTATGGATATCTAAATACAAAAGTACACGTCTTTCTTATAGTTTTTTTAAAGAATAATGTTGACGTTTTAATGTTCATACTTATTTTAACACAAAATTTCAAAATAATGAAATAACTTTAATTTAAACATCGAATGGACCTGACTATTTACATGACACAAACTGACTAGTTTAAATCCTGTAAGTTTGTACTTTTACGCTTTCTAAATTGTATTTTATATAAATATAATTTGTTTAATAAACTTTTATTTTTTTCACTAAATATAATGGAATACCCCTACTGGTTTCAAGGTTTTTACCTCATTGTCAAGGGAATACAAACAAGAATATTATTTGAACTCCCTTGATGATGAAGTGAAAACCTTGAAACTGGTAGGGTTACACCACTATTTTAAGTGGGATAAACAGTGTTTTACTTAATAAATTATAATGGCTTTTAACCTCCATGGTGTTAACGCCTCATAAAAAATGTGTAACATATTTTATAGGTAGGAAATATTTTAATGGTTTAAATAGACAATGTATTGTACAAATAAATAAATATAAAAAAAGAAACTTTATAACATGGACATACTTTTGCTTTATTTTAAATATCGAAAAGCATAGATGGATCAATTCTGTGGGTGCAAAAATATCAATTTAATATTTTAATTAAAAAAAAAATTCACAATACAAAATGAGGAGATTTTTTCTCAATAACCGTAGAACCGATAAAATGTGAGTTGGGAACATTTTGCATAATTGCTTGCATAGACGAAAACTTATTAATTTTGAGAATAAACCTTTATCATATCATTTACTGTATTTTTATTTTGGGACATTGGTGCTGCCCCTCCCCACCCTCTGCTTATCCCACCGGCAGCGACACTTCCTACCCGCGGGACACACACACACACACGTGTATAGCAGTGCATCTACATATTCGTTAGTGGTGCACACGTGCACTCTGCGAGTGTAGTAGTACGGAATGAGTTATGACAGTTTCTCAAACTTTGGGCCCCAAGGATATTTGTCCCATGGCTGTAGGACGCCTCAGTATACATAGAAAAATAATAAAGATAAAATATTGGCGAGTGTTAAATATATATGCAAACGTTTTTCATTCATTCATTCGTGCACTTCAATTTATTCGAATAGGTAAACAAATTGAAGAACTTAGTAGGGAAACCAAATTGGTTTCAGTCCCATCAATCGAGCTTTTGGGTTTAGAACCACTGGAGTAGGTATGGAACTTGTTGTTTGTAATCAAACGTATTAGCAGTAATTCATAAGGTGAACAGGCAACCACACTAGTACAATTCTATCGCGTACCATTATTGTTATCAGATGAACTATTCCATTAGACTGGGATGTTTTTTAAATTAATATTTTTCGGGCATCATCTGGAGTAGATCCGAAACATTAGAGTAGAAGTATGCGTCCCACAACTAAGCCAAATAGCAAGTTAAGGTAATAATATATTATATTTGAATATATTTTTACCTGTTCGGATATAATCAGGCGTTTTGTGTGGGCTTGCATGGAAACATTTTTAAAAATTGAATTTCACTATATAAAACTCCTTTTGCAGGTTTGATTTTCTGCACCTATATGATGTCACTATTATTTCTTAATGTCTCTTATAAATAAAACGTATTTTTATTGTGTTAAATATTTTTTTATAAATAAACTATTTCCATTAATTATTTTCCATACATCTATTTTCATTTATTATTTATCGTTATTTCATTACGTTAAGTGAAACTAAACATTCGGGGCTGGATTGATCACATTTTGAATAAAGAAAACATACAAATAATAAAAAGATATACACGACGAGATGTATGCGTGTAGTACAGCGAAATTGTTTTTCTACAAAATGTAAATGACTTACAAAGCTTAATTTAATTATCATTAAATATTCAATTTATTGCTAAACAACCTAATTAACCTCATTAGCAAATTAACCAATACACTAGATTTAAATTAAATAAAGTTAATTAAGGTGATGAATATTTATTTAAAATACCTTCCAATAGTCAATAAGATGCAAATTTGTATATAATATAATATGCAACTAATTTACTAAACAAGATATGAAACTAAATATTTACTCTTGAACGTAGATGAATTTATATTCTAAAGCTTCAATATGTTTTTACTCTACCATCACCGAAATTGAACTCAGTGAACTATTTATAATATATTTCAATTTAGAAAAATACTAATAGATTTTATGTGAGATTGGGCTATAACTCTTAACTACTTGGGCTCTATTATGTAAAATATATTTCTAAGAAAGTATTTAGATAAATTGTGTCGACGCTTTTCAAACCCAGGTATGTTCACGCAAGTTCAAACCGAGCAAAACGGTATTTTGTCCCTGATTACTGAAAACTATATATATAAAAATGATGTGTCTTTTTGAGAATTGCTTTATAGATGACATTGTGTCTTCAAAAAAAAAAATTCCTAGAAATTAAAGTCAGTAGAAAAAATAAAGCATATTTCAATTTGGACATACCCACTTTTGAAAAATGCCCATTGAAAATGCGTGATTTTGATACAACACCACATGGACATACCAGAGTTTGATTGTTGTTGACAGTACGACTAAGCTACGACTGACTGATCGGTCATCTTGAATGATGGCGCTCTCTGATCGGTCTAAATATACATGTCTGACTATGATAAAAACAACCTCGTGGACATATCTGAGTTTGAAAAAAACTCTTATTTCAATCACCATTTTGCATTGATTTCACGAGGACATATCTTATTTTGAAAAATGCAGATTTATCCATGACTACATAAGCTACATTTTGGTATATTTATCTCAAAAATATCACAATATGGACATACCTGGGTTTGAAAAGCGTCGACATATTACTGAGACCAAATAAATCTTCATAAGACTTCTTATGTTAATACCTTTTGAGGTTTGCTAAAATAAAATGGAGGCACCCTTGTAGTACATATTACTAACAATATAAATATTCGATATTTCAAATTAAAATAAGCCTGTTTCACTTTTAAACAATTTTATAATTGTTTAAAAGTGAAACAACATGTTTCCAACAGCTTGAATATGATATTATAAAATAAAACAAGTCTGTGTATCATACTTTTCTACGTTAGTCGTTCAAATTTATTTTTCAATTTGAAGAAAATAATTAAGTGAAATTTTTATTTATACCTTCAAATATTTAAATTTATTTAACCCTGAGAGCGCTACGAGAAAAAAATATAATTGTCTATCTAGTGCTGAGATATATTAACGATTCGGACGTTCGTGATAAATATTTATTTTAAACAACAAAAAAACAAAAAACAAATATTTTTACAACATAAATATATTCTAGAATATGTACCCTTGTATTCTAAATTAATGATATTCATTTAGAATACAAGGGTAGAACAAATTTCTTCCACTGCTATAGCAGTGCACCGATCTCTCAGGGTTAAAGTGCTTTTTTTTAAATTTATAGTTAAAAAAATATCAAATTAACCAATTTTTCTGTCTTTTAAATTGAAACGAGAATTTTTGGATCATTTAAAAAAATGTGTATATACTTATAAAGTTTTGTGTATGCTTAGTTGAAACGAAACGGTTTGAACGATGGAAGAAATAGATATGAAAATAATAAAAAAAATTGCCTTGTTAGTTGAAACGAAAAGTTTTGAATCATGTAAAAAATGTTTAGAAATAAGCACTTTATCTGTCTTGTTTGAATAGAAATTTTGAAGCATGCAAAAATATATCTAAAAATTACAAATTACCTATTCTATCTTCTTAGATGAAACGAGAAGTTTTGAACTATGGGAAAAATATGATAAATAAAAATAACAAATTTTTCAATTTTCTCAGTTGAGTCGAGACGTTTCAAAACTTCAAGAATCATGGAAATAATGTATATAGAACATCCAATTTTTCTGTCTGTTTAGTTAAAATGAAAAGTTTTCAAACATGTTTAGCATTTTTATCAAAATAAAAATTAGTCGTGTTAAAATGTTTTTTTTTTTAACAAAAAAATATTGATTACACTTTTTGAGCATCACCATTATCACTTTGCATCCTGTAAAATATCATGTCTACCTCCCGTCGTCCATCACATCTACACTCTTTACAGTCACACACTCATACACGCGCAGGACACACCATATGGGCTCCCCTACCTAGTTCTCGTACCTCTGTCTCCCTCGTCTCGTCCAACTGTCATTTTTTGCGAACACTTTTTTTTCGCGCCGAATACAGCGGCCATCTTTCATCGGATCTACCATATCGTAGGATTTAGATTCCGTTCAAATTATTTGTTTTCAGTTTTCACCATTTTGAGATAAACCAGATTTATGTGGGTATATTAGTATTAAAAATAGAACACTTAATTGACTTTTTCACTTTTATTACATTAACATAGATTAAAAACATTTAATTTTTTTATTATTATCTCATAAATCCAAGTAGATCATCAAAAATATATCTATTATGTGGATATAAAGTTAGTTTCAGTATTTTTTTAATTGTTGTTTCAGTTACTAGCTCAGTTAAAGAAATTTAAAATAACATTGTATATGGAACTAAGAATGTCATTTATATATATGCACTGTATTTTAATTTAAATTTAATGAATTGAAGTTGTTAATGGTCTAAAAAAATCTCTTATGTGTGAAGTTTTTACTTTAGCAGTGGTAGTATGAAATAATAATAATGTGGGTTGATAGCCTATGAATTAAAAAAAATGGTACGTATTTAATTTATGACATTTAACACAAACTTTCTTTCCATTTCCAAAGGAAAATCGATTTGATATTGTGTGCACGTTTTAATTAATCGATAAAATCAAAGCTCACTTGACTTTTATTCAACTTAAATCACATCACCACGACTTCCGTGGCAAAGTTGACAAGACACCTGTCTTCCAACCCAGAAATTGCTGGGTTGACTCGCGTTAAAACCCAGATTTAAAAAAAATGTATTCTAGTCTAGTCTTCACTTATGACACTTTAACATGTTTATAGTTAGTTAGGAGTAATTTCCATACGACAATAAGCTTGACATGTTGGGATGTATACAACAAAAATGTAATACAATACAATACATTATAACTTGTTAGCAACATTGATCGATATATTATAATTCAGCACTTCACTAAACACACGAGAGTTTAAATCATTTTAAAAAATCAAAATGCATTTTTATGAGAAACAAAATCGAGTATATGCAAATGTTCCGACGCAAGTTGCAGACTGACAGGACTCGTTTAGTTTTTACAAAATACCTGAAAAGATAACAGGACACTGAAGTCAAAACTTTCACCATTATTCTTGTAAACAAAAGGATGTTGCACAATGCATGTTGTTTATTTCAAATACTTGGTCCCTTTAGCTTCGTGCTTTGAAGGTCGTGTTATCCTCAAAAGACAAATTAAGGGTGCGTCATAATATGTTAATGCCCCCATAAATAATGTTAAGTACTCATTGCATGATATTTACAAATTAAATATGGGTAGTTTTTACTAAAATAAGGACGTTAAATAATTATCTTTGGGCAATATGTACAAGTTAAAACTATTTTAAAAAGTATGTGTTTCTGGTACCGTTAACTTTATTCTTTTTTTAATTGGAGACTAAAAGAATTAATGTAGATTACGTTTTTATTGTATTAAATTTGTGTTATAACCTGATAAGTATGTTTAAATATGGCAATCTCTTCCACCCAATCAGAAAGTTTTTATTTTTTTTATCAAAAAAACTTTAGCATTGTTATTAAACAAACTTTTTATCACATTAAGATCCTTTTTGATTATAGATCGAAAGATAGAACTCATCACAATCAGGCCGTGAAGATCGTCTTATTGCGAGGCAACCTAAAATTGTTTCGTTAAGTTATTGTTTTTGCTTTTAATAAACTGCAAACATAATTTCAACGTCATTAGGCTCAACAATTTTTACTAAAACATTTTGACATGACTTTTGTCAAACTCATGTATGGATGAAACATTTTTAAATTTTAGTTTTATCTAGGGTATAGATCAGTGGTGACGTTGACTAGAGAGAAGATTCACTGTGCGATGGTCAGATGACATAAATTTATTAGTTCAGACAAGTATTTTGGAAAATAGTACAAGGTGTGATAAATGATTGGATAGAATACTATGAAAAAAAATGGTTCAACTCACATTTTGTCTGTTCTGAGATGATTGAGAAAATATCGCACAGCATTGATTGGATGGGACAACAAACATGAAACGGAATTTAAATATGAAATATTCATTAATTATGAAATAGTTTTAAAAGACACTGCCTTCATGTCCTTACAATCAATTTTCATACATAATATTTCTCTTATATTATTTTTAATCTGTCAATAACAATGTGTTTGACTCCCAAACTGGAGCTCCCTTGAGATGTTGTTATTTCAATGGCGCTATATAAGTTGTTCTATTATTATTATATTTAAAAAATATTCCACACAAACCCATAGAACACAGCTGGATTTTTTCTCAAGTTCTTCATAACAAGTAAGATGTGGGTTGGATAGCTTATAAATATGATAATAGCGTTCATATTAAATAAATCAGTAAAATGCATTTTTCAATTACGCCAGTTTGATTCCGTCTTGAAAATAACTTGTTTCATATAAGCTCATAACAAATTACTTGATATTTCTTCATTTATCTAAAAACAGGTAAAATGTGAGTTGGGACCATTTTGAATAATAACGTCCATGTAGACGTTCAATCGTGGTGCATTCTCGGTATTATACCTTCGATTCGGAGCTCCTTGCCAAATAAGGGTAAGAGTGGGCCGGAACGAATCAGAGGGGGTACAGATACTAAAGAGCGGCAGGTTAAGGGGAGGAATCGGGGGTGGGAGAGTTCCTACAATAGAATAGATATGAGTGACGTCACGGATTCGCACGCACGGTATCTGGGTATTACGGATGACTGGACGTTTACAAAGAGAAAATCCCCCACGGATTCGGCCTTTAGGGGTACAGCCCCTCCCTCCCCGTCCCCCGGAGCCACCCCCTTATCCAGCTAAGCCCGCAGGGGGGGGGGTGGTGCCGTGACAGGGGTTGCTAAGTGCACTCTTGGGGCGAACTAATGAACTGACATTTTTTCCGTGTCACACAAACGAAGCGTTACTATTTTTATTCAGGTGGCACTGAAATATGATGTCATAACTATTGGACACTACAATTTATGTTGGATCTTCTTTATTTTACAACTCTATTTTATTTTACAAGCATTACAACTCTATTTGAGTCATTTTTCACATTTATGTAAACAAATGCAAATGTTTAAAAAAAAATCTACCCCTGAAATGAACATATCTGAATTGATGATTCAAGCATATTACATAGATTGACCGGGAGACACCATTCTTGAACCTATTCATCGTGCATTATGAATAAGCACCACTTGAGTAAGCATGTTACTTGCGGTAAGTCATCACACGTGCTGGAAATGCTACCACGTACGTGAAGAGGCAACAACACAATTACATATATAATTTTATATCTTGTGAATGTTGTTACCAAACTGAGACTGTTTATATTTGTAAATCATTGAAAATCGAGCCCGAAACCCCTGAGTATAAGTCAGGCGTCTTACCAATTAAGCCATGGAAGTCGACTAAAATAAAAATTGTAAATGACTTAATTGTTTAAATTTTGATTAAAATCTTGGTTGCATGTTCCGAGTAGGCTATATTGCAACAAAGAAACTTACTGTGGTCAACCGGACGGCAATATTTAAAACGTTATGAAACGATTTCTTAAAATAACACTTTTTGAGATATGCTACGAAGAATCTGATGCGCCCACGGAGTGACGAATTGATTAGCTTGGGTTAATTCCGTATAAAAAAGACAAATATTTTCAGATATAATATTTTATTACGAATTCGATAGAGGTTTTAATATGTATTTAGTAGATGAATTATACGGATTTATTTCTGTTTTTATTTTTTCCAAACACGTTGATGACATAAACAAAAAAATTATGCCATGTTGATGAGATAAATATAAATTTTTAGTAACACATTGATTTTGTCTTGATGTGTACTCAAAATCTAACTATTTTTATTGGTAAAAAATGACCTACATTATACATAATAAATAAAATGTTTTCTAATCAGCATTGGATCAATTTTACTAGTTAGTAATTAAAACAAAAATTGATTGCAAAATATTAATTAATCGGAAAGAATATCGAATGATTTTGACAATAATTTTTTTCAAAGAAATCGCAATTAAATATGTGATGATATACCTCGTAATCGAATATGATTATCAGCCCTCCTATGGATGTTAAATGTTTGTCCGTATATCGAGTTATTCTGTGCAAACTGTTGTACTTCATAAGGCACCACACAGTCTTGATAGAACAAATATAAATTATAGATCAAGGAGATCAAAGTTTCTAGACAATCGGCAGGATTAATTAGCTGCAGCCTTTCGTTTTGTAGATAAGCAACTTTAGTCTAACTTAGTTTCGCGAAATAGAAATATCGATGTTATGTGGTCTAAGAGTAAAACCAGTCTAGAATTAATCCACCAGGAATAATGTTAGACCTTGGTCACCGACAATTAAATATATGCTGAATAACAAATTCATAAAAAAATGTTGCATTGGATATATAATATTTATCATTTACCATATATTAACCTATTTAAACCAAAGTTGTTTGATACTTTTTATTTTACGTATAAAAACGACATTTTAAATGTGACTTTAAATCGATAGCTTTATAAATGTATGCACTTCATTATCTATTAAGTTTTATTTTTTTTAGATGTTATGTTGGAAATAACTTTTTCTATTATTAACGTTAAGCCCCACGGGCTTACATATTGTAAAAATAAAAGTAAATTTATATTATTTATGCATGTAAAAACTGGTTTCTCTAAATATTCAAATAACATCATATAGTAGGAACGCTTCATGTATAGGAATCATAACAAATTAACGTTTTGATATAGACGTGTATGCATGCAATATGATCCAAACCACATCGTACAAAAGTTGAGAAAATACCCAGCTGCTCTGTATGGACTTGTATGGGTAAAAAAATAATTTCAATTTAAACTAGAAATTTCTATTAACTGCCTTATTATTTTGAACATACAATATTAAATTACCGTTTGATTCTTATACTTTTGAATTACATACAGCCATGGCATTGACATTAAATATAAAAATCAAAAGAAGATAAAACAATTCAAAGAACAGTTAATGAAAAAAAAACATACGAGATATAGATACATGACACAAGAAATACAACATACGAGATATAGATACATGACTCAAGAAATACAACATACGAGATGTAGACACATGACACAAGAAATACAACATACGAGATATAGATACATGACACAAGAAATACAACATACGAGATATAGATACATGACACAATAAATAAAAATCTTCATAACGTAATTCAATACATGTTAACAAGACAAAAAAATATATAAAATATTAAAAGTATGACACAAAAAAATGTAAACCAGACGTTTTAAAATATTTGTCAAAACAGCAAACTTTTAAATATATGTATATACAAAAAACTTTATATAATAAAAATATTAAAATAGATATGAATAATAAAAAAATGAAACCTTTTAAAAACAACTATAGACAAATATGACATAAGTGAAAATAAAATATATATAAAATAGAAAATTAGAAGTCCACACATGATTAACCATAGAGTTAAACAAAAAATAATGTTCTTTAGAATGTTTTTTTTAATATACGTTTATTAGGTGCCTATAGTTTTTAGGATTCTTGGGTATGTATTGTTTATTTATTTATTTAATTAACGACATAACAGTGTCTTTATACACAAATGAACATGTGACAGGCTATAAATTACTTAAAATTATTGACAAATAATACAACTTTATCTTCAACTAACATGAAGATACAAAAAGCAGTAGTAATAAGAAATTACAGTCATCGTTTTACGAGTAAAATTATTTAATAATCTTTGAGAATTTTGTGGGAAATTTATGGATACATATTGAGATATAGAAAACACATGGTCTCATTAGTAGAACGAGATGCAAGTTGCTTTGCAGAATAAAAAGCTTCATACATGTTGATGCAGGGTTACTCAACTCCAGAGGCAAAGTATTGTCCTTAATGTTTTGTTTATATTACGTTATTTATATTAATAAAGGAGATCACAAAGTTAGTAGCTATTTCTAAATATTGTTGTGATATTCTGGCGAATACTATATATATTTAAATTAAAAATATCTAAATTGTTGCAAAACTCGTTTCCAAGTCTTTGCATACGAATTATAGAGGAGTTGATTTTATAATTAGTATAGCAATTTTCGGTATAAAATGGATTGAGCTGCCTTATGGTATTGGATTAATTTGCAAATGAATCCAATACAAATAAAAACAATGAGTTGTGAGTTTGAAAAAATGTTTAGGGAACCCTGTTTAATATGCTGGATTTATTCAGGGGTGTGACTCGCCCCTAGTGTCTGTTCCACGGAAATTATAAGTGTCAGTGATAACATTCAGAAAGTAAAAAGCAATATAGCAATCACAGGTGATGGCTCCTTGGCAGATGGCAGCAAGATAACACATTTCGTGTTTATCAAACTTTTATAACTTTTTCTTACAGTGGCGTGGAGTTTATTTAACTGGCATGTATGATGAGGTGAAGTTTCTACATATACGAGTACATATTACTAAAATATCGAATCGTTTAGTGATTCACAAATTTGCATTTAATATACCTGACAATTATTTACGCGACCGTAAATTAAGATTGTTTTTGGTACCATATTCGAGAACTCATCTACTAAAAACGTTACCAGTCACACACGGAATAACTTAAATGAACGAGGTTTCCATTATTAATACTTAGAATTTATCAGTAGATTAGTTGAAGAATGAGCTTTTTTATAAATTTTACAGGCATAACTGAGTCTCATCACATGGAAGCATGAATAATCATAGTTCTTATTGTTTGTTTTATTTTTTTAATTTTTTTATTTTTGTATTGTGTAATTCTATTGATGTTATTGAGTTAAACCAAATTAAAAATAAAATAATTTCATAAAATCCTCCATATCACTCATTAAAACGCTACCAGATTTTATATTAAGCGATTCCTAGATAAACATCAATTCTAAGATTAATTTAGTACAATCTGGGAGGAGTCGAGCCAACACAACAATACATTCAGTTAAAATTAGATACGAAAGTTAAACAGTCCAAGACACGTCAGAAATAAGTCGAGATTACAAAAAGAAAGATCAAGAAACTCAAAAGTTTCTGTTAAAAAAATGAAGGATTTGATATGTTACAAAAATGATATTTTTAGCTTAAAAATTGGTTTAGATAACAAATATACACATATCATATGTTAAATTGTTAATTTAAAATTTAGAAAAAGTAAAGATTATTATTATATGTGTAACAATATTAAGTAAATTAAATGAGTATTTCATGGTTCAATTTTACTTTATTATTTTTACTTTATGTACGTGTCATTTAATAACAAAAAGTCTAATTATGAGAGACATCTATTAAGTTTGTAGGCAGGTTTCAGTATTCTTAAACAAACGTACCTTTCTTGTAATTCTAAACCTCAATCATCCATCTTCAATTCTTAGACTGCTTTGGTTTGGCCACTTACAAATTATGGAGGCCACTGACACTTTCAGGAAGGCTATGTTCAGCCGATTGGGCGTTTTAGAATGGGGAGATAAAAGCTAAAATGACTGGATGGTCTGACCAAGAACTGCCACAGGGTATAATGTATTGGATGAAGAATCAAACTTTTTTTGAAATATGTAACATGATAACGAACTAATTTGGAGAAAACAAGACCATAAAAAGGCGCTTGAGAAGTATTTTTTCATGTCCATGTATATTATGATTCTTATGTAAATAATTAATAAACTTCCTGCTCGGTATCCCACGGCGGAGCTTTTCAGAGAGTATCAGGTCCTGAACATAGCCAATTTACATCTCAAATCCATTCTCTGGTACTACCATCGAGAGGAGGGGAAGATGCAGACTCAGCAGACACACATGACACGCATGGCAACTAATGAAATGTTCACCATCCCTAGAGTTAAAACCTCTTTTGCCCAAAGGCAATATGCTTATTTGGCTCCCATTACATACAATGGCGTGCCGACTTCAATAAAGGTAAAGGCAGGAAAACCATTTAGACAGTCGATCGGAGCGTGGTTGTTATTGCGATAGGATTTTGAGTACTTGGGCTTTCAGGATGAATGACGAGTGGAGGGGATTTGTGTGATATTTGTGATTGTGTGCGGTATAGTGTGGGATGAATATTTTTGGTCTTTCTGGAGTGATGATGTGTGAGGAGTTGAATTTCGCAAGATGTTTCCAGTTGTAGTTGAGTGTCACTGTCAGGTTGATGAGATCGTGCAACGGGGTTTTGTTTTTTTGTAATCTAAAATCGGAAAGAAGTATCGATTTTTTTTTTTCATGCTAAATATCCTCAGTAAGATACAGGCAAAAACCTAGTTTACTGGGGATACGACAAATGAAAGGCAACAAACCCAGATTCATTAAAATTGTATGTCCAATTCAAATTATCTGTTGTTTTTCTTAAATTGTGTGTATTTCTTGTCATGTGTAATAATAAATAAATAATAAAAATATGTTATACTCATAGTTTGAAGTATTACGCCACGTCACTGGTTCCTATCATAATATAATTTCACAGCTGATGAAAACGATCAAAATTGCGTGCAAAGCGGTAATAAAATACGGTCCCTGAATTCCAAAACTTCACAAAAATCGTAAATTATACCGCGCGGTTTTACAAAAAAGGGGATACTTTTTATTTTGTAGAGACATTCCAGTCCTCAATGATTTTTTCCAGTTTATTGAGTTCACTTTTTCTTTCACAAATATTTGTTCGATTAGGGTCAGATGTTTTATTGTCTTTTTTTATTTTCGGAAATATCATTTTCAATATATGATAAACAATGCATTGCATATTTATATAAATACACATTGAAAACTAATTCTCACGTCTTAAGGTAAAAATATATCTATTGAAAATTCGTTAATTACTCAATGATTTTATGTAGCATGGATGAACTTTATGTTAGTCAGATGCTTGAATTCTATCTGAGGGTTTCGGATTCAATTCCTGATGATAAAATAGTTCGTCTAGTAACAACACTTACAAACGTTAAACTTGTTGCTCGCGAGGAAGACATGACACTTATGTGACAGTTGCTATATTTCCACGTACGGGGTAGTATTGCCAAGTAAGATTACGAATGTACTCCAGTGGTTCTAAATTTTAAAAAATTATGCGATATTAGGGGTGAAGACAATGTAGTCTCCCAGCCACACTTTTCAATATGCCCGAATTACCTGTTCAGTGATGATGAAAAACGTGATTTTTCCTTTAGGTATACATACGTTCATTTTTATATATCTCCTTATTTTATTTTTTGTTGTTTCAACAAAAAACGTGATTTTCCCTATAGGTATACATATGATATATATCTGCAAATTTTATTTTTTGTTGTTTCAATAAAAACGTGATTTTTCCTATAGGTATACATACGTACATTTTTATATGTCTCCTTATTTTATTTTTTGTTGTTTCAACAAAAAACGTGATTTTTCCTATAGGTATACATATGATACATACATATTTGATATGTCTGCGTATTTTATTTTTTGTTGTTTCAACAAAAACGTGATTTTTCCCATAGGTATACATACACACATCTTTGATATATCTGCGTATTTTATTTTTTTCCACAGTTTTTTTGACATTTGATTGATCAAAACAATGTATTGTACACGTTATGAAAGTTGAGCAAGCATATTAAGGAGGTATTTATTTATCATTTGAAGATAAAATAACGTATACCGAAAACTCTCTTAAACGAACATTAAATAAAAGGGCAAATTTCATTCATGCTTAAGTTTAAAATGATGTTTTGTGCAAATGATACTCCTAACATATCATGCTCTTAAATTTTGATCAACAAAGCTCTAATGTGTATTTCATTAGTCAGTAACTTCTCCTTCTGAATCACCCCAGCCATTAACAGATGTTCCCTTTTTTATACCTGCCCCAGTTTATCAGAGCTCTAATTAAACTTATCTCCTTCCTTCTATTCGTATATGAGTGATAACCTTTGGATCCACTTTAATTTGATGGATATGTGGAACAGTTCTTTGCGTGAAAAGAGGTGTATATATAAATAAAGCTTTTAGCACACCATACTTAAATAAAATATATACAAAGAAAAATACAAGGCAAAATAAAATATTTTTATATTCAGTGAAAAAAAATTTAGGATGTATAAAAGAGGTTTTTTGAAATGCTTGATCTTGTTGTTAAATTATTGGATTTCTGTGTATATAGTTCTTGGTTTGATACAAGAGCTGATTTAATTTCGGGGTTAAAATCATACCTATGAATTTGATTATATTAACTATCGATGAAATCTTTATGATTAAGGTTTTAAGTGCTAATATGACAACCTACGTGGTCTTGTTGATATGAGACCTGTCTTTCAGCCCAGAGATATATATTTTTAAAAGGTTATCAATCCAATTATTTGTTTACAATTCCTTCTTGGTCTTGTTGAATGAATTTTCTGATATCAATATTTTTCATATATCTGTGGCTAAATTGAGAATTAAACTTTTTAATAAACTACGAATGTAAAACTGAATCATGTCACAGGGACGCATGCCTAACATTGTTTCTGCTGTCATTAACAGTCTAAATATATATTCACACCCCTGAATATATTTTTAGACTTTTAACCGTTTATTTTTATTGTTGTTTGATGTAATTGGATTAAACTTGTATAAAAAATTAAGAATTTCATTGCATCATCAATATATGCCAAGAAACGATTTATTGAAAGTGTAAGTTTTAGTGCAGCAGTTAAGCATATTCACTCTAATTACGGGTTAATCTTAAATTAACTGGATTTTAATACTTTTGTGCGTTTTTTTTAAATAGTATTGAATGCGTTACTAACATGTTCTGATGCGTCCAACTGTGAGTATATAATATATCAAATGGTTCATCCGTCACTTGCTACATTACTTCTGTATTTCTCATCCCCTGCGTAGTGCAATGCATTCACCAATTCATTGCAACGGTTGTGGGCGTTTCTAATAAATTATCTCTTTTCACTCAAAATCCGCTATGCGCATTATCTTTCTAAAATAATATATGTTTGCATGTATAGTTCATATATAATTTAAATATTAGGTGTTAACATAAGTTGTGTCCGTTTTTTTTTTCAATTGAAAAATGAGCACCAAAAGTAAAACAAAATGGTAAATGTTATACGTCATTCGAAAGAAAATTTTCTGCTTTACAAGATATTGTGTTTGCTTTTACGTTGCGTATATTATTTTATTTGATTACAAGCCTTCAAAATGGAATGTCAAGTAGACGAAAGTGAGCATTTTCGACACCTCTTTCTGTTCGCGTTCAATCGTCCATTCATAGCATCTTCACCGTACACTTCGCAAATATCGCGAGCAGCTTTATTCCCTCGATTAAACGCGAAAAGAAGTAGGTGTCGAAAATGCTCACTTTCGTCTATTTGCCATTCCATTTTAAAGGCTTGTAATCAAATAAAATAATACATGTAACGTAAAAGCAAACACAATATCTTGTAGAACAGAAAATTTTCTTTCGAATAAAGTAGACATTTACCATTTGGTTTTACTTTTGGTGCTCATTTTTAAATTGAAAAAAAAATGGACACAACTTATGTTAACACCCAATATATTATATAACAGCTAAATGTTAAAACTGAAATAAGAAAAAAATTGATTGTGAAAATAGTTACTTTGAAAAACCCACAACGAGTTTCACAGATTCAGGTTATTAGTTTAAGTGTGTTAATGATTTTATCATTTCGCTCGTAAAAATGGTTTTAATTATTATATATTTACTCGATTTCCGTGGCCTAGTTGGTAAGATGTTTATGTTGGTAAGATGTTTATGTTGGTAAGATGTTGCGAGCTCGATTCCCGTTGGAACCCAGATTTTTTTAAAAGGATACCAGTAGAATTTGCCAGAAAGTGAAGTACAATACAATAACAAAAATATACATATAAACCAATGACTGTATGAAACAAATGGCAAGAAGTTCTTATTACAATTCTTTGAAAAAAGTTATACTACAGTAAATGGGAATATAGTAGAAGTTCATTACTTTACAAACTCCTTTTTATTTTATAAATTTACCATTACCCACATTTTATAAAAAAAACGAGGTAAATTTATAATTAGTGTATAAGATATGATTTCATAGCCGTATTTTGATCGTAAATATGCGCTTACGCATTATATTCAGTTAATTGTGGCATTTACATATGCTCGTATATATATCTCGCCATATTTAGTACTTTATTAACAGTTTAGTTTTCTTAATTGGGCTAATCATTTTTAATATTAAAAAGTACATAGCGTAATTTGAAAACCTCAGGCTAAACAAACCAAGTACAACATCGGCTATATAGTAAGAGAACACTTAACTGGGGGTGCAGGGGTGTGCGCAGTTCTCCGTACCCTGATACACGATTTATGTTCGCTCTGACAGGGTGCGTGTCGATTCTCTCCCTCGGTAGAAAAGCTACGAAAATTCTCAATCAAAATAGCAATAATTATCTGAAACCGATTCAATCGCGCGATTAGGGGAGGTCGTGGAGGGTAGATTGTAACTGTTTCTCTTGCTTTACTTGACTGGTTTCAATATATTGACGGTGATTGCTGTATGTTGTGTTAATTGTATAAGTATTTTTTGTTAATGAAAGTTATAAAACGAATATTTTGCTTCATGTGTAACGATATTCTTTTTCGAGGTAAGCTTTCAAATTCACTTTATCCAACCATACTCATCATCATTCTCCATGAATTCTGCTCATTTTTGTGCTATTGAATTGCTTTGTCAGTTTTTCGTTAAGTATTTTTTTCCAGGTACCCATTTTTAATGCCTTGGTTTTTTACAATGTTATCAATGCCCTCTATAACCTAAATGGTAGACATCTGTCTATTAACTCGAGGGTTATAGGTTGGATGGGTAATTGTTTTTTTTATACTGTCTGATTTACAATTAAAACCTCGTTAAAATCTTTCTAGTTGGTTAGATCAGATTTTCACATGGTAATAAACATGCGTAGTTGTGCTGTATACAAGTAAAATGTGAAACATTAAACTTTAGTAACTTTTTTTAAATACAGGTACCCTTATAATTTTTTATCAATGTTCATAATAATGGGCTCGTATTCCGAATACTATTATCTTTGAGCAGTCTGTTCTCTAAACGGCGATAGATAAATTGTACTTGAATTATTCTTATTATTTTTATCAGTCAACAAACCTAACGACATATAAAAAAACTGTTTAAAAAATTACAAACTAACATTCATCACTGAACTTACGGTTTAATTAATGATCCAGAAAAACACTTAGAAAGTGATTAAATATTTACTTAATATTTTCCCTCGAAAAAATCAACAAAGATTCAGTATAATTTATTTGCATTTTCCTTTCATTCCACAGTTGCATTTCGCGCAGCGGGGCGCCGTGATTGTGGGGGGGAGGATTAGGGGAGAGAAACAAGCGCACCAGGGGGTGGGGTGGCGTGGGGGCGTCATTAAAGCGGAGCCACCCCTGAAACAGAATCAAACCAGCGACCCGTAAGACGGAAGAAAGAAAATATTGGATAGAGAAAGATAAAATGAAGGGAAAAGGAAGGAAATTGGCAGGCTGGGGATAAAATAAGACAACTAAAAATCTTCTATCTGCATTTATATGCTTAGTATAATGTAATATATAAGAAAATGTATTCGAGTTGGTGAAAATAAAATATTCAATGAAACTTTTAAGGATTTTTTGTTACGTATGTAACGACCATTACCATAGATTTATTGAATAATGTAAAAGACGACCTCCGTGGCCTGTTTGGTAAAATACTTATCTTCCAGTCTGAAGGTTACTGGTTCGATTTCAAACTTATTTTTAATAGGGTTCCAGACCGATTTTCGTTAACGGTCTCTTTAATATCTTTCTGGTTGCTTAAAAGAGGTTATCACATGGCAATAAACTCTGCAGGTGGTATTGTATAACGAAATACGTATACTGCAACGAAAGTGTCATACAACATCACGAGAATGGTTTATTTTTTAAATTTTCAGTATCTCAATAATCTTTCGTGCAGTCGAATGCTGAATATTTTCATTCAAAGTCTTGAGTTAGTCATCATCAGTGGTAATCGGCTTTCCAAGGTGGATACTATCTTCGAGTGTGTTATCAGTATTACGAGTTTTTTAAACCACATTTTACACACACGATCGCTTAGTACATTGTCACCATTGTATACACTTTTTTGTTAGTGTTACTTTTTGTCCTTTTCGGTACAAAATTATTAAGTACAAAATAAACTTAATTTTTTCGATCTTCAAAATCACGACAAAATACCAATTTAGCAATGAAGGTAAAGAATGGCCGAAAAGTGCGCTAAACAATTACCTTCTATAATAATTTATACGAGTATATAAAGCACGTTTGAAATTATGAAGTAACGAAAAGTTGGTCCAAACGACATACATGTCTGAGAAATACAATACAAAGTACTTTTTGGACAACTAAATATTTTTAATATTATTAAAACGGTTGAAAAATTCTTCTTGAAATATTATAATCAGAGATACGGGGATTTAATATACGCGGCTCTCGAAACAGGCGAAAGGGCAAAAAAAAGGACGAAATGAGAAATGGAATTTGTCGAAAAAATACAAATAAATCTATAGCGCAAGCAATCGCAAACAGTTTCAGGAGCTGAGAGAGACGTGGATTTACGAGGCTGGCGAATTTGACTCTGGCCTGCTAAAGGATATATCCAGCTTCTGAGGAAATCAACCGTGATGACTCTTACTCCACCCTTGGATACTTCTACCCTTAATTAAATTGTTTAGATATATCGGGGAAATAGGAGAGTGTGTGGTGTTTTTTTTTCTTGTTTTGTTATAAGTATTACAACTTTTTGAAAGGGCTTAAAATTGACGGAACAAAGAGTTTTATACTTTAAGTTTACTCAAAGAGGCAGTATATTAAGTTTATAGAACTCCATTGCAATTATTAATTTTAATTTAAAAAACTGGTGTCGTTCTATAATTTATTTTTATACTCAGATAATGCAAAATTTTTGATTTGACAGGTCTATTTTTTTTTATTTAAATTAATTATAGAAGTAAAACTCAGTTTTTTTATTATTTAATTTAATAACGGATTTTTTTTTGTATAAAATGTGATATTATTCAAATCTGAAATCCAAGTTCTGAAATGATTGGCAAGTGTAATAAATATGTTGCGTAAACTCTCGTTTGGAGAATTTTAAAAGCTCTATTTTTATTGTTTAATAGCATTATAAGAAGAATTAGTTGACCATCTAAAGAAAAAAAAAATTAGATGTAATGTATTAGATAATACTTATGTTGTATAAATTAAAACCCTTTTTTAGATACAACTTCCAACAGGAATTGAATCAGTTACTCTCTAGGTTACGGAAGTCGTTAATACGAAGGTGTAATATTATCTAAGAGAAAAACCAATCTGAAAGTGAATTGGCCAGTAATCAAACCTAAGATGTCCACTTGCTTGGCGTGAATGATAACCGTGATTCCACGGCCGCCAGCAATTAGATTCATCTTTAAATGGAAATGATACGTATATTAAGCAATTTCGATGTATATATCATACCTTCCATGTAAGTTCAGTTTAGTTTGATTCTACGACCACTCATTTGATTATGGAGGGCAAAATAAATTCACATCTAGCGCGATGTAAACAGGAAGATCGAAATCTTCAGTATTTATTGTCCATGCAACGTTACACAAGTAAAAAAACTGACCAAAGGGAATCCTACTCCGACGGCTATACACTAAAGTGTAAAATGGATAGCAACGACGACGGATTGAAGGCCCGATGTAGGTACCATTAATGGAAAATGACTGTGTATTTTTTTTTTATATTTTGTGTACACTGTTATACATGGTAAAACTGGTGAACTTATTGCTACGCAGCAATTTCTTTCAACCAACCAGCTTATCTTGTTAAGTTATTTTAATCCTTCACACGTTTTATCAAAAAGAATATTTATATTAATTTAAATAAAAAAGTAATTTCTGAATAATAATGGAAGGACTAGAGGAAATTTATTTATTCAATGATAAGGTAAAAAGACACAGAAAGTAAGGATGAAGGAATTCTGAATGAATTAACTCTTTAGAATGTCAATAAGGATGGTGAACATCTGATAACTATTGGAAATTCGTGCCACAGTTGCACTGAGTTGACTGCAAATGATGATGTGTAAAATATATGAGTACAAAAGTGGAGATATACTAGTACAAAAGTAGATACATAGAGAGATAGGTAATCCCTCGTGGTCGACAGGCAATTTCTCGTGGTAGAAAATATATGAGTACATAAGTAGAAATATAGAGAGACAGGCAATCCCTCGTGGTCGACAGGTCATCCCTCGTGGTAGAAAATAAATGAGTACATAAGTAGAGATATAGAGAGACATGCAATCCCTCGTGGTAGAAAATAAATGAGTACATAAGTAGATACATAGAGAGACAGGCAATCCCTCGTGGTATAAATTAATGAGTACATAAGTAGAGATATAGAGAGACAGGCAATCCCTCGTGGTAGAAAATAAATGAGTACATAAGTAGATATACAGAGAGACACGCAATCCCTCGTGGTCGACAGGCAATATCTCGTGGTAGAAAATAAATGAGTACAAAAGTAGAGATACAGAGAGACTGGTAGTCCCTCGTGGTCGACAGGCAATCCCTCATGGTAAAAAATATATGAGTACAAAAGTAGAGATATAAAGAGACAGGCCATCTCTCGTGGTCGAGTATGATTATCGGCCATGCTGTGGACGAATGACCTTTGTGCGTGTATTGGTTTATTCCGTGCAAACTATTATACTTCAACAAGTATACAGTACTGACAGATTAAACCGTAAGTTTCGATGGCAAAAGATTAACGTTCCAAGACGAACACCAGGTTTAACCTGCTGCAGTATTTTTTTATATGGCGTTACATTTGAGTTAATTGATAGCGCTAAAGTTTATGATATTTAGCATGTAAGTAATAGAAAAACAAATTGAGATGTAAAACAGTTCAATAGTCAAATCAGTTTGGATGTGAATGAAACCTGAGGCACCCGCTTGCTTAGCGTGAATGCTTACCGTTATACCACTGCCACTGACAGTCAAGTACAAAACTATGCAATATCGTACATATAGAGCATTGCACCGAATGAAACTCATTCATATACGTGTGGAAAAAAAAGCGAAAAATTTAACGGCAACAAAAACCAACCGATGAGACAAAGTTGTATAAATCTTCTATCAGCCGACAGAGCCACATCCGGTTAGGGACCGGGAGTGAGTAACATTGAAAATATCCGATCCGATTATATTTCTATCCCATTCAAATTTAATCCAAATATCACCGTACAGAGTGCGACAAAAGAGTATAATCGACTCGTTTTAAACAGAAATAATATTCGATTATTTATTGAATTTCCAAAAATTTTGGTGGGGTTCCAAAATGGCAGGAGATCTACATCCGCAGTGGACATGGGGTGCCCCGTGGGTTCGTATCTTTTTGGTCCAGTGATTTGATGAATTCCGCACGTCCTGTAACGATGATATATCTCCACTTATGATTTACGAGCAAAGGACCGAAGGAATTAGTCCATTAACTTAGAGGCTATTGTAGCATTTTTTTGTAAGCCATGACTGGAGATGTTTTAATTTTATCGACATCCTGTTGTTATTTTAAAAACTACAAAATTGACTATGAGAAAAAAGAATCCTAAAAAACTTCAGTGTTTTTATTATAAAATTAATCTAAAACTAGGGTTAAATTTTTTTAAATATTATTTATTTATTATTGTACCTACGTATATCTACCGTATATTATTGAACCTAACACACGTATATCTATCTACCTATGAATGTATATCTAATAACTCTCGTAAAGTTTTAACTTTTGAGATATTTTTCAAAATATTTAACCTTAAATCTTTTCCATTTCTTTAATAAGTTTATCCATTATTTTCAAGTATCTGGGCAGTATGCTTACTACATCTGTCGACCCAGATATGGAGGTGAAGTGCAGGATTGAAGCAGTCCGTAGTCAATATTCTGCAATGATAAATTGAATCTGAAACTAAGGCAGAGAATGTTGAAGTGCTATGTTTGGTCTGTTCTGCTGTATTTCTCGGAAACATGGATGCTGAAGGTTCATACTATGAATCGGTTGGAAGCGTTCGAGATGTGGTTGCACAGGAGAATTCTTCGTATACCGTTGACTGATATGATCACCAATTCGGAGGTCTTGAGGAGAGCTAATTGCCGTAGACAGCTGCTGAAAGATACTAAGGTCCGCAAGATATCCTATCTGGGTAACATTTTACGCGGAGAGAAGTACGAAATCCTCCGGTTGATACTGATGGGCAAGATCGAGGGGCAGCGTGGTCCTGGTAGAAGACAAACATCTTGGCTGCGCAATATAAGATACTGGACGGGGTTGAGGCGTGTGGAGGACCTGTTCCGGGTTGCGCAAGATAGAGAAGCCTTTGCCAGAGTGATTACCAACGTCAGGGGGACCTGATAGGGCACGACAACAAGAAGAAGATTATTTAAATTCAACAAAAAAAAAATTATTTATTGAAAGTTGTATTTTTTTAATTCTTCGCTATTATTGAACACAGAAATATAGGAAAAAATCGAGCTCCCATCCATTGCAATATACGCTCGAATATTTTTATTAAATACGTGTTTTTACGATATACATAAAAAACCAAGCAGTTCCTTCCGTGCTGATACCACACCAAAGTAAGAATTGGATGACCACGACGCAAACAGAAGTTTTTTTGTCAGGTGGGTGATAGAATTTCTTGTGAATTTAAGAAGCGATTTGGCTATAAGCTTTAAGAAAGCTTAAGGCATTGGTTGAATCAGTCTAAATGTCTAACATACACCCATTTTTGTAGAAGTCTACGTTGTTTAACGAGTCAAGTTCTTATTTTGTTGAACTTTCGTTGTATACTGTATAACTTAGTGAACTTATTGCAATTTTGCAATCTTTTCCATCCAACTAGAAATATATTAAACAAACCTGAAGTGGAAACACGAATGGATCCCATTTAAAAAAAAAACTAGAAACGTACCCGAAACCCTTTAATAAGCTTTGTTATCAAAAATTAGAAAAAAACTATCAATAATATGTAATGTAGTACAAAATTTATGGCTTAAAATAAAATACAACGAAAGAAAAGAGGTTACTTAAAATAAAATATAAAGGAAGTACAACTGCAGTGACTCGAAAAAAGTAATTCCCTTTTCCTCCCAAATAATAAGTAATAAATAAATGTAAACAAAAATACATATTTTATAACCTTTAATGCAAAAACGGTACCTATTGATAATCTAAACGAAGAATTTAATCCCATATTGACTTTTTTTTAAAACTAGCAAGTAATTTTTCAGTAGTTAGCCATTTATTTTAATATTTTTCGTGTACAATAGTGCCTGTTTTTATTACAAATAGAAACGCAACGTGTTAAACACGTGCATATTTTTCATTAAGGAAGCAAATTTCTATTTTCATGCAAGTTTAAGTTACCTCACCTCACCACCTGTCCAAGTGAAACCAGGCCATAAATTGTTTAGCATGGAATCTTCCAAAAGATGACATATTTATGCTCTGACTCCATTGTCTTTGGAATAATGCTTCGTGCATCCAACTTTACCATAGAAATAGTGCAGGTAACTAAAGAGAGTTATCAGCGTCCTTTTCGAACATATCATAATGAAATACCTTAGAAAGAAACAGCAAATTGCACAGGTTGTATTAACTAACATACGTTAAATTGCATAGACAAAGTCTATTGTCGCAGGATCGTGAAAGTCTAAGCGTGTCCATAGATAAATGCATTATCCTGATATTGCACAATATACATTTTTGACCCAATTTTTCTCACCCAATATTTTGTTGAATTCAATAGTGAGCGAACGGTGGTTCAATTCTTCCGATTTTATTGTTTATTCAGAATTTTTTTGAAAACAAAGGAACAGGTGTATCAGGTACCTATTCTCGGTCACGATTTTAAAATTTTAGGTGAATTCATATAATATTCAAATCTAAGATAATTTAAAGAAGATTTTTTTTACATTAAGTAACGACATAGTTGTAATTTTTGTTAATTAATATAATTCTAGTTGCAGCCTGTGAAATATTCACGGAAGTAAAACAAATTCTACATTTATGAAAATATATATTCATAAATCTAAAATTTGTTATATATATATATATATATATATATATATATATATATATATATATATATATATATATATATATATATATATATATATATATATATATATATCATTTATACATCGTCCCCTTTTACACCGATTCAAAAATTGTTAGCTAGGTATTTAAAATTCGTTCAGTATCACGGACCCACCGAGATTCAAATTTCGAATTACTTTCGGAGAGAATCCAAGTATTCCTCTCTCGCTCTCTTGTATTCAAAATTCAATTCTCGTATTCTTTCTTTGGCTACAACCGTCGTACGGGCTTTGTCCTATTTATACTATGATATATATAACTAAAATACAAATCTCTCTTTACCTTCAAATATGTAGCCCCACTTTAACGTGTTGAAGTAAAACTTGGATTTGACCAAATAAGGTTAAAAGTAAGATTCATGTTGTGGAGTATAATTAATAAAAATCGTTGAAAGTCAATGAGTGAAGTAAGGAAGAATGAAGGCAACAGAAATTAATGGATATATGGTATAAATGGGTATTTTAAGTAATGCGAAGAAATAAATGTTATGATGATTTGAAAATGTTGATAGAATGGATGACTAAGTCAGAAGTACAAGGTGTGCGTGTAAGAGATTGATCGAGGGAGAAGTTGCTGGACCAAGTGAGCCAGATTTTGAAATATGATTAAGTGAGAAGTATGAATCATTATAGAAGATTATGCATGGGGGTGAGGGGAAAATTGTACGGTTTGAAAATATGGAGATATGTTTTCGGTGCCTAGCCCGCAAGTAACATTGCGTGTTGATATGTATATGTATGTATTTATTACAATGAGTATTCAAAAATGGAAAAAAAATCATGATTTCCATATAAAAAAACATTTCATTTAAAATTTTGCGTGAAGCCACAAAATGAAAAAAAAAACTATCTAAAGCTCATGTTAAAAATAATTCAATACTTTGTTGAAAAATAATTTCAAAATTGTATTTTAAGATTTAATTGTTGATCAATAAAAGATTATTTTAAAATAATCTTTAGATTTTTGTAAATTTCTATTAATTGTTATGAAAATATTAATGAATTAAAATTTATATCTAACAATTAATTACTTTGATGTTCCACTAATCACATCACTTCCTGCTACATGCTTCGTTTCGCTTGAAGCAATCCTCGAGATAGGAAGTAGAAATAAGTGTCGCGAAAATTAATATAATGAGAGACATAAAATCTTTTTTTTTAATATTTTAATACGGCGTTCCACAAAGTCAATGTCGAAACCTATGATGATATAAAATGGAAGGAAACAAAATCACCGAAAAATAAAAAAGTTGGCATTTATTAGAAATCGGCAAAAGATTTCAGAAAATGCTTCCAAAAGACAATTTGGTTCGTCGATACATGATGAAGCTTGAATCATTATTTTAAAAAACGCATGGTTTAAAAATGGAAGTTAAATTTCAAACAAAACTTATGTTTATTTTGAAAGTTTTCATATAAATTAATATCCAATTGAAAACATTTCAAAAATGACGGCTAAGCAAACAAAATAATAGTTCAAGTCATTTTAGAAAATATATTCATCTAACCCCATCCGTTGAAAAAGTTTGTAAGTTCTCTTCAAAGCTTCCCTTAACTTACATCCATTTCGCAAACCATTTTCATCCCCTAGACATCACAATTTTATCCAAGACACAAACCACCAAAGTCAAAAAAGGTTTCATCCCCGAATTTTCCACTTTGAAAATAAAACCTTCTAACGATACCATCTAGCGATGAGCTTACGAACTGCTTGAGCATTACAAAGTTCGCACCTCGGTCGCCAGGCGCGCCGGCATCGCCGCCAATTTTCCTCTCGTAAAAAATTAGGCGGGAAGAAGTTATAACCGTGTAATGGGTACTTTTTCAGTTTTTATTTCCTTGCGCTATTGTGTTACAAGGGCGTGTTTTGCATGGCATTTTGTTCACTTGTCGGGTATGCAAATCAACGCGCCATTACATGGCAATTTATTTCGAGCGAATGACCACATTGCGGCATTGAGAATTGAACGTGTATGGGAGCCCTGACCTTAGTTAAGTTGAATTTATGGTACGGGCCTCTGGTACACAAGTTATATAATTGGCTTTTAAACGACGATAAGGTGCATTCACACACTGACCTACATGTAAAATTATATAGTGTATCCATCAATCAAGTAATGGGGTAAAATAAGATTATTTCACGTATAATTTAATAAAAAAACTCGTTTCGACGATCGATCAGTGTTATGTGGAGAGCAATTTCCGATGTCATCAATTCAATGAATAACAGGTGAAATCGACAATTGAAGCCGTGATTGACAGAACAAATTATGTTCACTGCACGTGAACGATTTGTTTTATCAAATTGAAAGTTTTTAGCGAACATGAAATGTTTATATTCAGAAGGAAAATGGAAATTAATAAGCATAAGCGTGTAAAATACTATGCAGGAATTTGATAATTATCAATATGCAGTTTTTTTAATAATTGTGTCTGTATTTTATTATTATACTCGTACATTACATTTTTACTGTATAAAGCCTTACTACAGCCTGGAGCCTTACATTTTTTTCTCTCTAGAAAAACCCATACATAGTAGTGATGATCTCCCAAATTTAATAAAAAAAATGGCATCCAACAGGGATTGAACCTGCAACCTCCGGACTGGAAGACCACTGTCGTACCAATAATGCCACAAAGGGGTTAAACATGTGTAGTCGTTCTTCAGTTTATAAACACGAGAGTCTACTCTCGTTTGTGGCATGAAGAGAAAAAGTGAAAAAAATCAATTTTCAAATCATATTTGTTGTCATCACACGACTGTCAATGGGGAAAAAGCGGGAATTGTCATTGTGCAAACGGTGTTGTTTTTGCTTTGACAGGATATTTCTCCAAAATAAGAATCTAGTCTGCCAATTTTGGTAGTTCAACTCATTTCCATGGGAATATGGAGAACGGTGATGCGCAACTGGAGACGTTCAATTATTTCGAATTTCACGTTGTATTTTAGTATTTAATTTTACGTAAGAATAAATGTTTTTTTTTACGAAATAAAATATTGACAAGGTTTGTTTTTATATACAGTTATCGTTTTATATACGGTATCGAACCCACTATTGTTAAAATATTTAAAACACTACAAAAAATGTTGAGTTTAAAGAAAGGAAGAGGGCAACCACCAATATAAGGCTTTAGATATTTTTAAATAAATGAAAACGATATTAGAAATTTAAATGGTTTTAAATTAGTTTTATTAAATTGTATGTTCCTTTTTTTAATATGAGATATAAGGAAACCAAATTGGGGCACTATGTTTATGTTTTCGATTATATACGTAAAAAACACGAGGCTTAGAAATATTTTATGAAATATCAAATGATTTATTAAATATAGACTGTACGGCACCGGTACAAAGAACTGTATCATAGGTGGATGGCTGCTGCGCAATACTCGGAGAATTCAGCTCACGTTCAGAGACGTAGATTGGTAACAAAAGTAGCGAGTCGAAGAGATTCCTCTTAGGCAGGTAAAGCAGGTCTCAAGTAAAAAAACAGTAGGCAGAGTGAACTGATAATATAATTTATTTTGAAAAGGACCCTTCTTATGAACGAACGGTCAATCGCTCATCGCAATCGCCATTTTTCGCCACTGCATGCGCACACACCTCGCAAAATACCACAGTTTTCTGGAGTTTTACGCAAGCAGAGGCCGGCCGGCCAGCGATGTAGTCTCGTGACGACCGTCCATAAGTCTCATTTCCACTGCGGTCGCGATGCAGCGCGGTCCCAAATAAACATTTACATACAAAAACCAAACAAATATCAAATATAACTAAGAATTTACATATAAGAATACATATACAATCAAACATACAAGAAAATATATCTATCAAATTTTAGGGTGACGTATATGTCCGATACGTAGACAAATAAAATATATATAGCATAAACAAAAAAACATAAAAATTAGGATAGAAAATAATGGTGTGATAAAATGAATTAAATTTTGAAAGCCGACGAGATTAGAAGTCAAAGAAACCGATTGAGTCGTGTCAGAAGACTACTTGGATGCTGAGGAGATGGGCGGTATATTCCACTTTTGTTGCATTTAATATAACTTGGTGAGTTTATTGTCATGTGATTCTTTTCCAACCGACTAGAGAGAGATTAAAGATACTTGAAATTAAAACCAGCCATATGACAATTTGTTTCAGTAGAATTTGACGTTCCCATTGAGATGAACATAAATCACAATTAGATAAAATAAACTGACTTAAACTTTGTAACAAACCTTTTTTATAATAAATATTACAATGAATAAAAACATATTAGGTCAAGCTTGAACATCCCACCTAAATGTGTTTTTTTTTCTGTCTTCAGAAATGTCAAAGAAACGAGCAGCTGACATAGGAAGAAACTCTCAAGTCTCTGACATTCTTCCTTAGTCCTCTCTCAATTTCTATCTGATGGTCAGCCGTCAATAACCCATCAATCACGGTCCATACGCGTGTTTTACTGATGCAAAATTATTTTCTGCTGCACATTTCGTAAAAATATTGTAATTTTATTTATTTCTCTAGAGAAAACACAAAGATCTGAGGGATAGAATTGGGTCATTAGAATTTCCCAAAAAAAACTAATATTTTTAATGCTCTATTTAATTCAAATACAATTATGTCCATTTTTTTTTAAATTTCTCCATCTACCTCCTTTCAGTCTATGCCCAGTCTGCATCTTCCTTACTATCCTTTAATTTCAGACTTACATATTTTATGTCGCAAGTCTTTAGCAACTCATTCACTCAATGAGGCCAAATCATCTCATAATTCCTGTCTTAATTTTACGTATGTCATAAACAAAAATTAATCTTTAATTTGATAACTTCTTACGCCGTCAAACATTGTTATATCACATATTCTATCTCATGTAATTCCTTCTTAATTTTAGTTACATTATCCGTCTGTAATAAACAATTATCTTTTATCCGATAATTTCTTACTCTGTTAACCCTTCCTGTCCTGTGACGTGTAACTAGTACACATTGCTTCTAAAAACTTTGATATATCTATAAATATAATAAATACTGGGTTCAGATTTTAGGTGTTCCTTCATAATACATTTATGCATTGAATGAAAAAAATAATATTAATAATAATTAGTACCTACTTATCGGTCACATTAGAGATATTTTGTGAAAATCGGGAAAAAATTCACCAATACAATCAAACGTGTGCCAGTGTGCGACGTAGGTATATTCATTCTAAAAAACCAAGATATGGGAACGCAAGTATATGGCAACGCTAGAAATAGAATCTCAGTTCACTCGCTTCTCTCGCTTTAGTAGCTCGCTGGCTTTCGTTTGAAATGGTCGCTTCGCCCGTTTTGTGAACGTCAGCCGATGTTTTTTATTATGTTTTCAGCAATTAAATTTCAATTATTATCACTTTTGACTTCAAATTTAATTAATTTAAGCGATTGGCTATGAATATTCTTATTTTTCCGATTTTAAATCGCTTATTTTTACATGTGTATTGAATACATATCACCGGAACGCGCGGATTTTTTTAGCACAGGAAGAGAAAGGTTAAACGTATTGTTTGCAGTTAAGGCATTAGCATTGTGGAGGTTTAGAAACATTGTAATTTGTGTTATCAAACACTGTTTATTCCACTTTTTGTAACGGTATAACCCTACCGGTTTCAAGGCTTTCACCTCATCATTAGGGAAGCACAAACCAGACTCTCTTGTGCTCCCCTGATGATGAGGTAAAAGCCTTGAAACCGGTAGGGTCATACCTTTACAACCTGTGGAATAAACTGTATTTGATAAAACAAATTACAATCTATTAAACATTTTTCTTATTGAAATGAAATATCTTTTTTCCATAAAAAAGCTGTTTGGATACGATCGATATTCTTTCATATCTCTTTAATTTTAATCAATATTTAAGACGTTATTACAGGTTAACCATGGCATAAATTGTGATTATTCAACATATTTCCTTTCACGTCGTGGGAAAGGCATTAGAAAATCAAATCAATTTAATCGCAAATGATTCAATATACATGATTTATTACCCATTTTAATAGATATATTTATTTTCTTGTTCTTATTTTAGCCTTAAAAGTATTTTTATAATAAGTTTTCTCTTTGCAATATCTATTAAAGGAGAATTTATCGATTTGATCGATATTCAATACAGTGACTTCAATCACGTTAATTTCACTTTCTCTGTATAACATAAACTACAAATTTGTAATAATGAAAATGACGGCCTCCGTAGTTTAATCATTAAGACACCTGTCTTCAAATCAGAGATTTATGTGCTAGATTTCCGTTGTGTCCAGATTTTTCAAAATTGTACCAGACTGGTGTTCATTTAAGTCCACTTTAACGGGTTTTACATTTTCTGGTTGATTGCAAGAATTTGTCACATGGTGATAAACCCAACAGGCTGTATTGTAACATATATAACAAAGGTCTAATACAATACGATGAGAATATTTCCATTCGTTAAAGGAAAAATAACAAACTATTATAATGAGTATTTGTGGTGAAATTCAGTCTTGAAAATATCATTATTGACCAACACAGTAGACTGTTAAGTTTCCTCGAATATTTTTAAAATATTTAATATCTTAAAAAATCTTTAATATCTTTAAAAAATCTAAAAATTTATAGTGCGAGCTAGGCCCTTTCTGCTACAACATTTCTTCATGGAAATATTTATGTAAAAATGAAACCACTCACATTTTTTTATTTCTTGTAAATATCAAATAATATGTAAATCTAATATGAATAGAAAATATTGACCCAGTAAAATGTGTATTTCCTCATTCGATTCTATCTTTAAAATGTATCCCATACAAGTTCATTCAAATCGAAATCATATTTCTCGTTAATCTCAAAACAGTTAGAATTTGATTTGGGTCTTTTTTGTATACTTTTGTTCAAATGTGAAAAAATAAACTACCTATATTTTTGTATTTCAGTCAGTAGAAAGTTTTGTCTTTCCTGGAGGTTTCGGGATCGATTTTTTATATTATCCAAATATAAAAAAAATCTAAATGAAATTTTATATGTTAACCTTTCAACGTTTCTCTGGTTGGTTGTTAGACATTTCCATATGAATATAAATAAGTGTTTTGTATACCATGGAAGTGGCCTAAAATATAGGGACTTATATATGCAAAAGGACCCAATTCACATTTCACAGTTTTTTAATTGTATTTTATCACACTTCGTTGTATATCAACTCCTCTATAATTCGTATGCAAAAACTTGGAAACGAGTTTTGCAACAATTTAGATATTTTTAATATAAGTATATATAGTATTCGCCAGAATATCACAACAATATTTAGAAATAGCTACTAACTTTGTGCTCTCCTTTATCAATATAAATAACGTAATATGAACAAAACATTAAGGACAATACTTTGCCTCTGGAGTTGAGTAACCCTGCATCAACATGTAGGAAGGTTTTAATTCTGCAAAGCAACTTGCATCTCGTTCTACTAATGAGGCCATGTGTTTTCTATATCTCAATATCTATCCATAAAATTCCCACAAAATTCTCAAAAAATTCAATATTTGTTCTATGTATGCGTTAGTCCACTAAAAACAAATCTGAGTTCTTTACCTCTATAAAATAAGTCTTCGACAATTACGTAAGTCTGCTTGGTGAAGTTTGGTAATATTTTGTGGTATACATACATAACACATATTGAACTTAAATATACATATAACTATTAAATAATTTTAAAACAATGACTGTAATTTATTATTACTACTGCTTTTTGTAACTTCATGTTAATTTAAGATAAAGTTGTATTATTTGTCAATAATTTTAAGTATTTCATAACCTGTCACATGTTCATATGTATATATACTCGTAGACACTGTTGTGTCGTTAATTAAATAAATAAATATATAGTACAACCTAATTTATAACCATGAAACAATCTGTTTTATACAACAAGAAAATGTTACAGAGGCCGTAAGTAAAATCCCGACAGGCACCTTTTAATAAAAATCGGCTATCAAAGCGAACGAACCCATAAACCTCCGATTCAGAAGACAAACATCTTTCTTTTTATAACATAATATATAATCGAGGAAACGTGGATTTTATTGAATATAATTTATGAAAATGGGTTAAAACTATAAAATTCAAATATAACTGACTTGATATTTTTACACGTATTGAAGTTTATCTATTGATTCGATATTTTATAGAAAATTAAAACATATGTTGTTTGTGTTCAGCGCCCTTAATGAAAGTCTGCTCTCGAAACGACGTTAAATAAATGTTTTTTTTTTAATTATTCTTTAATTATGATGATTTTATCATTTGTACGTCCATCTATTATAACGTTTAGTTTACATATCTACATTAACGAGATTCTCATTGGTTACATTATTAATATATGCAGATTCGTGCGTCTCGATTAACTTTTGCATTAGCTTTGTAATTATATAGTTCCGCCCATCATCCGCCAAGGTGGGGTATTTCCTTTCCATTGGATTGTTCATTACAATTGTTTTATGCTTCGATAGATTTGGAACCAAAAAATCCATTGTTATGTGGATAATGAGAAACCATTTCTTTATTACTAGAGTGACTATACCTATATCCGTGATCAAATCAATCAACTTGGAGAAACTCACGAATCATGCAAATATAAAGTTTTTTAATGGAAATATTTTAATCTCCCTATCAACGCCGATATTATGAGAAGGAGGTTAGGATTTGATTTGTTAAGACTATGTGCTTGATGAAGTGTTTACATAATAACAAATCACTCACACTCATCTTCCATCAATATATCGATCACGAATAATACTCTATTGAATCATTTACAAACTTCAAAAAATTGTATCCAGAGATATTTTTGACAAGTCTTTTATACCGTCTAACGTATATTCTTAAGTATTGCACCAAAAGCCTCAAATTAAATTAATAATCGAGATCAGTCGGTCAAGGTATGTTTAAATTACAATATTCTCATTTTTTTTCTTAAAAATGTTTTCATGCCATAAACATTTCTCGCATATTTCCACATTTTTTGACGTTAAAATACTTAAATTTGAAACTTTTTTCTCACACGTTTTACAGTAAGCAGAGAAAAAAAAGAGAGCTTGATCGGAGTTTCAGTGAACGTTCAGATATCCGGATGGGTAAGTCAATTTGGTCAGGAATTTTCATCACTTATCACAAACACATTTTTAAGACTCACTCACCTTGTGCTGGAATGCTAAAGAAAGAGGAATTGAAATTCTCTCAAGAATATTTTTTGCGTCATGTATTGTATGTATCCTTACATTTTTTTCGGCTGAATTAAATGATAGCCTTTCTTTTACAAATAAAATTGAAAATATTTTTGTTTAATTAAAAAATACTTTAGCACACCATCGCACATGACAAATTTCATTGGAATTAGTATAAAATTTTCCAAAAGAAAAATATCTACGGTTACGATTTCGTTTTAAAATGTTAAATGATTTTAAAGCCAAGAAAATATTCTTAAATAGTTAATAAGGATATTTTATTAGTTACCTTATTCAAACGCAAGAAAAATAAAAATATTTTTACGATTTAATCAACGACTTTAAAAACGAGCCAAACCTTTTATAATAGAAAAAATCTTAAGCAGTCAACAAGATTGTTTTTTTGTTATAAAAATTATATTCCAAAATATTAATTTCATGTTTTTAAATATATTTGAAATCAATAAAAAACCCTATTAATGCAAAAAATCCCTTCAGGTACCAGCCCCAAGAGTCAGGCAGATTTAGTCTGTATGTGAAAAGAAAGGGTATTTCCCATTTTATGGTGGCTTTTTGGTACTCAATCATTTATTTCGAGAAAATTACATCATTATACACCGGTAATAGATAAATGTATATATTAACTTTTTAATGGGGGGTAGTTTAGTTTCTCTTGGTCATGATTGAAGAAGGTTTATTGAAATTTCTCAGAAGTTGTGACATGAGACGATCTACAATAAGTAGTACTCGTATTTCTTTAATATATGGTATACCTTAAACTTTTTATACTTTGCACGTTTTTTATTATCGCTTGCAACGATTCGGCATTCAATGTTTTGTTTAGTGTATATATTTACTCTACAGTTCAGGAGAGTTCTCCGGCATTTCCTTAATTTTAGGTCTTGACTTATTGTTTTTTTTATCGTATGCAACGATTCGGCAATTAATGTATTGTTTAGTGGATATTTTTACTATACAGTTCAGGAGAGTTCTTCGGAACTTACTTAATTTTAGGTCTTGAATTATTGTTTTTTTTTATCGCATGCAACGATTCGGCAATTCATGTTTTGTTTAGAGGATATTTTTACTATGGAGTTCAGTAAAGTTCTCTCGCATTTTCTTAATTTTAGGTCTTGACTTATTGTTTCTTTTTACAATTTAATTAATGTTAGATTTGATTTATTGTATTACATAGATTTTTTAATTTGTTGATATCTTGTCTTTTATTTAGAAAATGCTGCTAAGTTTATAAAATAAAATTAAGTATCATATATTTTTCCAATAAAGAAATTTAGAATAATTTTCTGTTTTTCATGCATGTATTTATTCTTAGATTTTCGTTTAATATCCCTGGTGACGAATATTTGTATCAACGTTGCGGCCATGGACAACCCGTATGTGCTGATCCTTCGATTGTATTAAAACTGTTATATTATTTTGAGACTTGGAAGTCACTTTAAAGATAGACATGCCGATAAAAACAATGTTTCTTAAATATTTTGCGCACAAAACCCCATTTTATTTTTATATTCTTGACGACTTCCACAGCCTAATTGATTTCGGTCTCAATTCTACCTGGATATTTCGGACTCAATTCTGGGCAGTCCAGTACATGTTTTTTAAATAATTATTTGAGGTGATCGTGACTCTTTTTAGGGTCTTAGATTGATAAACCATACCTCTGTTAGGTATATTTCAAAAGTTCGTTGTATTGGAGGACTTCCAATATTTCTTTTGTCACGTCATCCCGCCATATAATCTTCGGTTTCTCGATAGGTTTCCTGGATTTCGAGGTATTTGATGGTATACTCTCTTCGTTGTACTTTCAATGACCATATATTCTAAGTTTTTCAGCCACCTTGAGCTACTTTGATTTGACCAAGACTACCAAATGTTTACTTTGGTGAATATTTTTAAACTTCATATTATTTCATATCTTCTAATTTTGTGTGTTTGTATCGAATATATGTACATGGACACTTCAAAAGTCTCATCTTTTAAATATATCAAATTCATACGTGAATATTAATTTACTATGAATGATCTATTTTTAGTACCTTATACTTTATTCTCGTTCTTACAACAAATTTATTCTTCTTCTTTATGTACCGTGTTCGATCTTATTGTCATTGATGACCCCTCTTAAGAAAATAATAGCTCAGTCTTTGGTGGCACTGAAGAGCTCCTCAACTGTCTGAAAATAATAGCTCAGTTTTTGGTGGCACTGAAGAGTTCCTCAACTGTCTGAAAATAATAGCTCAGTCTTTGGTGGCACTGAAGAGCTCCTCAACTGTCTGAAAATAATAGCTCAGTCTTTGGTGGCACTGAAGAGTTCCTCAACTGTCTGAAAATAATAGCTCAGTTTTTGGTGGCACTGAAGAGCTCCTCAACTGTCTGAAAATAATAGCTCAGTCTTTGGTAGCACTGAAGAGCTCCTCAACTGTCTGATAATAATAGCTCAGTCTTTGGTGGCACTGAAGAGTTCCTCAACTGTCTGATAATAATAGCTCAGTTTTTGGTGGCACTGAAGAGCTCCTCAACTGTCTGAAAATAATAGCTCAGTCTTTGGTGGCACTGAAGAGCTCCTCAACTGTCTGAAAATAATAGCTCAGTCTTTGGTGGCACTGAAGAGCTCATCAACTGTCTGAAAATAATAGCTCAGTTTTTGGTGGCACTGAAGAGCTCCTCAACTGTCTGAAAATAATAGCTCAGTTTTTGGTGGCACTGAAAGCTCCTCAACTGTCTGAAAATAATAGCTCAGTCTTTGGTAGCACTGAAGAGCTCCTCAACTGTCTGAAAATAATAGCTCAGTTTTTGGTGGCACTGAAGAGCTCCTCAACTGTCTGAAAATAATAGCTCAGTTTTTGGTGGCACTGAAGAGCTCCTCAACTGTCTGAAAATAATAGCTCAGTCTTTGGTGGCACTGAAGAGCTCCTCAACTGTCTGAAAATAATAGCTCAGTCTTTGGTGGCACTGAAGTGCTCATCAAATGTCTGAAAATAATAGCTCAGTCTTTGGTGGCACTGAAGAGCTCCTCAACTGTCTGAAAATAATAGCTCAGTCTTTGGTGGCACTGAAAGCTCCTCAACTGTCTGAAAATAATTGCTCAGTCTTTGGTAGCACTGAAGAGCTCCTCAACTGTCTGAAAACCTATCCATTCGTGAAAGTTGCGCAACAATTACAGTCCCCTTCTACCTTTGATACTGACAATGTGGAGAGTCACAGGAACAGACTTATATCACATTTGCGTTGGAGCGACCATGTGTACTAAGCGTCTGCCTTTACCACAAGTTCTGCAGGCAATGCAATGCCCGGGGGACCGGAGAAGAATATGCACGACATACAGCAGTTCATATTGAATTCACGACGTATGTCTGTTATTTACTTCTTATTTCTCATTTTTTAATGTGATCTTTGTTTTTTTTTTGTTTTTAACCTCTATTTGTGATTGTTGTCAATCTTTTGACTTTTGGTATTTTTTTTATTTCCTCATTATAATTAAGCTACTATAAAAAAGGTTCTTGAATAGCGAGCCTCAGTTTGATGCATTTAAACAATAACTCTAGATGCAATTGTCAGTGGTGGAGCTGGGGCTACACAGAATGCAGATATGATCTGGATACTGGATGCGTGACAATGCAAAATACAATAGTAGCTCTGTGGCAGGAAGAAATAGTGTACACGTCAAAATATGCGGAAATATAAAAGAAAAGTAATTTAGGACTTTTTATATAAACTGTTTGACAGCAAATTTATATACAATAAAGATCAATAAGTTAATTTAAATGTACTGCAACCAAATTTTTCGAGCAGATATATTGTTGTACTCTTGATTGTATTGTACCATCAAACTGGAAATTGTTTAAACCATATCAAAAAACAAAAAGAACACAGTTTTCTTATAACTACGCAACTTATATTAAACTAATGAGCGTTGCAAACAAAAACGAATGAGCGTAATAATAACAAATTTCGTATTTTCCAGCCTGGAAGTTGAGGGCTTCATGTCGTTTCCCGTTTAAACCCATTTTTTTAGAATGGTTTCCACTTAAGCCCTCTTTAATATCTTTCTGGTTAGTTAGAAGAGATTGTGACAAGAAACTCGCCAGGTAATTCTATATACAACTATAAAGTAATAGAGAGATTAAAAAAAATACATTCCTAGAGTAAATTGATTCAATTTGACATACGGGAATGTAAGAAATAAAAGATAGTGATGAAGATGAATCATCTATATAGTCTAGTTAGAAAGGCTCGTTTCTTTTGATCAATACTTGCAGTTGGATACCCGTTTTTTTTTTTTTTTTTTAAAGATTTCAAATCTTGTTTTCACTTGACGCCGCGTTCACATATTTCTGAATATCGGATGAGACTGCTACATGGTAATACATAAAAGTGTAGTACAGCATAATGCATGGATAACTTCTCGATCTAAGAAAGATGTAACTTTAGCAAACGGATTCGATTTGAAAGACGGAAATTTAAGAATTCAAAGGAAGGGGAGGAATATGATGACCTCCTTGATCTAGTTGGTAAGATATTTGCGCTCCGATTCGAAGATCGCGGGTTCTATTTCTATTGATGGGTATTTTTTAAAAAAGGTGCCCTATCTTATTTTTACTTAAATTTTCTTTAATAGTTTTGTTTGATCGACAAATATTGCTAGTATAGGAAAAAAAATATTGTGCAATTAAAACAAGATATATTCAATTATATAAGCGTTTCTCGAAGCGATGTGAGACACGAAATGATATTTGAAAAATTTAAGTACTTAATGGGCTTCGAATGTCTGTTTGGTTGTACTTTGATAAGGAGTATTTAAATATCGGGTATGTGAGGGAAGCGTTGACACGGAAAGTGGCCGATACGCCGCATAATAGGAAGCGGAATGACACGCGTTTAACACTTTTCTACGTTTTGCGTGTCGGGTTTCTTTGCAGTGGTCGAAGACATGTTTGTATCAAAACAAGTTTAATTGTTCGTTTTATTTTTTTTTACATTTATGCATAGCTTAGTTGGTAAGTCGTATATTTACTGAACTAATTGCCGTTAGTTTGCAGATTTTATAAAATGCTTATTTGCCATGTTTATGATTGGTCGAAAGAGATTACCAAATTACAATTAATTTACTAGATTGTACTATATGTATAACGAAAATAGTGACTTCCATGACCTAATTGATAAAACGGCCGTCTTCCGACACGGAGGTTGTAGGTTCAATTCTCGTTTTACTTAACTTTTTTTTTAAATTATCTCATTGTGATTTTTACTTCAGGCCTCTAACAGATACTTGGTTTCATGCAAGAGGTTACTACATGGCGATAAACCCACCAGCTTGTATTATTGTATACCCAATAAAAAAGTGACAATAAAAGTTTGCAAATATATTTTTTTAAACATTTTGTTTCTTTTAAATTTAATAATGGATGCATACCCCTTTTATGGCTAAAATCGTCCAAATGACACATTATTTAAATACGAGTACTTTCACTGAGAAAAAAAAACAATATTTCACCTCACTGTCCAAACTGGATAACAACGTATACAACGAAATCTAGTATTTCCCAATCTTTGACGTCAAGACTTTTTTTCAATAGTGCATGTATATTTATTTCATATTGATCTTCCGCTAGTTAATATTGCTTTGCAATATGGTATATTTTTTTAACACTTTTATTCGAATATGATGTCGTTTTTGCTCATCCTTACTTCTTTATAAAATTTACTCAAGAAGTTCAGGAATATAAAATATTTAAAACAATACAATGTTTTAAACATAATACAGCAATAAAATATAGAATTTACCAATTTATCTCATTTATTCAATAATTAAGACACTTAAAATATTTTTCGTGAAAATCTATTCATCATTTAAAAACCACGTACAATTCTAGAAAACTCATTGAAACTTATTCGAAATACGAAAAAAAAACATCATAAATGCACAAAAACAAAGAAATTTCATAGAAGCCTTCTCAAAAGTATCAAAAAATCAGCACGTAAAAATCTAGAAAGTTCGCGTAAGCCTTCTCAAAATCCGCATTAACGTCACATGGAAATCTAAAAAGTTCGTGGCATGATATCCCGCAGAGTAATAGAGATCATCACAATGTGATCTCTGAAATAAAGAAGTATGTATATACAATCTAAACACATGTGATGGCTCTAGAGATACTTATACAAGTATGTGTCAACAATATATGGACATCTAAAAATTATATAAATATCAAATACTCGTAAGTCCACACGACAACATAAATTGTTCCCAAAACTCGTTAATTGTTAGACTGCACACGATGGAGAATCAATATGGACACTTAAATAAATAAATAAATAAATATTAGGTTTATTGACAGCAACATAGTATGTACAAGATCACACCTGAATAACATTTCTAAAAACACATAAATTGCAGACAATACATCAGAAGCAGAAGCTATCAAAAGGTCTGGGCTCATCTAATAGCATCCCCTCGGCCAAAATACACCCCACCAATATAGGGCGAACCCAGCCATGGGGACACCAGATGTTTTTCAGCCCACACCCTTAGACATGTAGAAACAGGAATATATACAAAAAAATAAACACAGAAAATAAATATAGTAGATGACAAAAAAAGAAAAACAGAAAAAAACACATTCAAGAGATAGTACACCAAAAGGTCCGGGCTCATCCCACAAACATTCCCACGGCCGAGATACACCCCACCAATGTAGGGCGATGTTAGGCAATGTAATACCACTTGATATATATGTGCATTCAAATTCTCCTTAAACCCATGTTAGTTGGCATTGAAGACAATTTTTCTTGACCCTAGTATTTTTGTGAATGTATCATAGTGGTTTGTTGAATCGTTCAATTTCTATAAGTTATTGTCTTATTTAAAAAAAAGAAATATAACTGTAATATTCTCGTCTTGTCGAATTAAATGTCTGACGAGCGTTTATGGGAATAAAATATTATAAAAATAAATTAATATCCGAAAATTGATATTTTTTGATTAAGCTGTTATAGAAAAATATGAGTATTCCTAATTTTATCTTCTTTATTGAAGAATTTAGCCGCACTTGATTTACACTGACTCATATGCATAAAATAGACCAAGCAAGAATAGTGTTCATCTCTTTTAATTTACTCCTTTTAATTTGGGGACCATTGTGTGATGACTTTCAAAGTGAATTGGTATATCTTTTAATTTGTGGTTTACCTTATGAGGAAGATATAAAAATAATGACCTCCTTCGAAGGCGCCGACGGTTGATGACCCCTGTAATGTCATTGTGCACAATCATGATCGCGACTGCGACACTTGTATAGACCCCCGGTGACTTTTATTGACACAACGCGCGTTTATTAGGATTCCTGCGAGGCGATACAAAATGGCCAGGGGACGTCAACCATTGTGACGGCGTATCGGAACTCATGGTGACAGTAGAGATCCTGTTAGGGCAAATATTTGCATAGGTTCATGGAGTTTTGCAAATTATAATATAAGTTTTGTCTTCATTATTTTCATATGCACAAAAAATATATTTTTAATATTTAGTTGTATCGAAGTATTCCAAAACATGAATTTTGTATATTTGATTTTTAACTTTGCTTCATTGTTTTTTCATTAGAATATTTTTAAAATATAAAGCTCATTTTTGTGTGACGAAATCATTTTTAAAGCCTGATAATACAGATCCGAGCCGAAAGAGGCCATCAGTTTTTAATATATAAACTAACAAATTTCAGTTTGTACATAAAATTGTAAAAAAAATACCTTACCTTATTATTACAGGATCAAACCACTTAAGAAGCATGTTGAATAAATCCAAATGGGACTGACCTGGAAAAATAGGAAAATAGTTGATAAGTTTAATTGCATTACACAAATCATACAGAAAACCTGGAATATTAAAAAAAAAACCAAATAAATTGAAAAAAAAACACTCAGAAATAAAGGGTGGAGATTGGTGCATACATGTATATTTATACGCAATTTCTTTTTTGTTAGAAAGGTATATTGAGTAGGCAGAAAGGACAGGTGTCCACATCTTCCTATCCACAAAAACAACGTTTATCTCATACATGTCGTCAGACATGCTCTTCTGTTCTTCGTACTTCTTCTTTCCACCTTAATCAAAATTTATCTAACTATAATATATTATTTCATTCTTCCCTTGACATACCTCTCTTCACATACCATACATTCCAGGAATACACATATACTCGTATATTTATTTGTTTTGCAAGTCTTTCAGAATATTTTTTTTCGACATGTTCAAGTTAATTTTAATGCGAAATAATTAATGAAGTAGTGAAGGGGGTCAATACGAGTATAAGCAAATCAGTGGTCGATATAATGACAACTATAACCTCAACATATGTTTTATTCGTACACAATGTAGAATGAGGTGGAAAAGCCATCAGTAGTTATGTCATAATTCAACAAATATTTATAAAGTACATTGCTGGTAAATTCTAGCAGTTTTATTCACATTCAAAATTTGAGATAAGTTAATTTCAGCTTTCATTGCTTGTTTTAAACCCCTCTGTACTAATTTGTATCGAGTATTTATTTCAAACATTCATCAAGTAGGCAATGAAAATTGTAGAAAAATAATATAAATTATTCACAAAGTATATTTTCTCTTCTTCATAAGCAATAAAATAAATTGTTCAATCCGTTAGTAATTGAAAATTGATAAATTATTATGGTATTGATAATTTCTTCTCAATCAAAGTAAATAAAAACTAAAACGAGATATTTATCAAAAGATAACGTATATTTTTAAACCATCACTTAATTTGTAACATTAATAAAACGCTACTTTTTATTCAATGGTATGTTCATTCCTTTGAAAATTTCGCTTCCATTCCCGTCCGTGTACGTGAATGAGAGAGTAAAGTAAAGCCGGGTGTATACAGTACGTTCTAGCGGGCACAATCTGACATTTATGAGTGTCATAAAATCTTTTAAGTAGTGACTTTTAGTGCTTGTTTAGTGAACATAAATGTCTGCCGGCTTTAGCGGCGAACGATCTCACTAAAAACCCTCTTCGCTCCGGCGGGACTCGAGAGTCACTTATTTATTTACTACAAGTGTTTGTGGAGCTTGATTTTAACCCGTGAGATGATGATGGCAGAAAGATTTACTTGTTTGTCATCAATTAAGGTGACGTTTATTAAGATGGTGTTAATCGTAAGCTATATTTTCCTTTCCGCATTCTTTATTGACAAATTCCCATTTTTGTAGTTTTTCGTAGTTTGTTTCAATATTTGTGTTCTTGTACGAGTATTATTTTTTTCTTCTTAAAGATCAAATATAAAGGAAATAATTTAAATTGAGCTAAGAAAAAAATTACTTTATTAGCCTGTTTTTCATTGAAAGGATTATTTTAAGACAAGTTGAAAGTAACAAAGCATAAACATATAGGTTTATCAAAAACATGCAAAATTGATTTGTTTGCGTAAAACTAAAAATATATAAAAGATATTTAAGAAACTAAAAAGATGTAAAAGATATTCATATTGAAAAAATGACGCAACACTAGTTTTTTGAACATAAATTCCAATTTACTTGCAAGTCTACGGTATCTACACATAGAAATTAGGCATGGTGGGGGAAGGGTAATATGGTTTGTATATGATTATTGAAATGTACGTAGTATGTCCTTAAACTGTTGCTTTGCTTTGTTATTATTGTATCTTTTTTTGTCAAGTAGAAGGAAATAAACAAATAAAAAACTCATAATAAAAAAAAAAAATTACGGTCAGTTTATTTTTAATGTTTATAAACAAATTTAATAAAACCATCATTCAAAGAATAGAAATAAATGAATAGATTTAAAAGCGTTCATTTTTTTTATGTTATATAAATAAAATAACTCATAGGAATAAATCTACATTTCTTAAGTTAAAATAATTAAAAACGGGTATTCGTAATTTTATAACAAGACAACATTAAAAAAACAGTACATTTTTATCTCTTTAAAGATATCTAAGACATCGTCATTTTACGACGAAATACACACACTGTGTTTTAAAATTTTATTGAATTGATTATGTATGTTATGTCTATTATATATTTAAAATAAAATCGAAAAATGTATATTGTAGATTGTATCGGTTTTGCACATACTAGCATACTTCCAAATATTATTAACGGTACCTAACTCTTGATCGACTTGTTTGAGAAAATATAAAGTATCATACGAGTATATATCATTATCAGGTAACTTATTAAAAAAAATATATAAATTTACGACGTTAAGATTTTAAGCACAGCGCCTAAAGGGTTAATAATATGTCTTTATTCGGGTTTAGTAGAATCTTTCAAATTTTATACTCCATCGCCAGTGTTTGAGTCAACAAGTTATACAGACGTACTCGTACTTTCCTTATTCATCGCCGAGATAAGTAATTGAGCATAAATGTCTTTATTAATTTTATATTGCCCATAAACAAACGGGATCTCAATCATGATTGTGTTTTGTATTCAATATTGTCGGTTATAATATCTGTTAACAAATAATAATAATAGTCATCGCTAATATCAAGGGGCGTTTGTTATTTTAGAGGCTCTTTATTATATGTAATTTACTTCGATATTAACTGTGATAGAGATAATAATTTATGGCTGTTTTGTGTGGTGTATGCTTCGCTTTATATTAATTTACTCGTTTTTCAGGGTATATGAAAGTATCTAGGATCGATTTTCAGGTTAAATTAAATTATCTAAGATCGATTTTCAGGGTTAATGAAAGCATCTAGGATCGATTTTCAAGTTAAATTAAATTATCTAAGATCGATTTTCAGGGTTAATGAAAGTATCTAGGCTCAATTTTCAGGATACATAAAATTACTTAAGATCGATTTTCAGGATTAATAAAAGTATCCAGGATCGATTTTCAGGTGGAATAAAACTACTTACCTAAGATTGATTTTCAGGGTTATTGAAAGTATCTAGCATCTAATTTCAGGTTAAATAAAATTATCTAAGATCGATTTTTAGGGTTAATGAAAGTATCTAGCATCGATTTTCAGGTGAAATAAAATTACCTAAGATCGATTTTCAGGGTTAATAAAATCATCTAAGATCGATATTCATGATAAATAAAATTATCTAAATCAATTTTCAGCGTTAATAAAATTTATCATCACGATTACGGTAATGCCCTTATTGAAGTCTGCAGAGATAGAGAGAGAGAGAGAGAGCAGATTTATGTTTCATTTTATCCTGGCAAACGTCTTTCGCTTCTGCCACATCCACTTACATCATGCATACTCTTCTGTTACAACATGTTATTCTTTCTTTTCATATAATTAGATTCATTTAGTATTACAAAGTATACGTCTACTCAAACTATTCATACCTTCTATACCACTTGTGCCGTTTATTTATTTGAAATCTTTCATAATTCATTATTTTACGTAACAACACTATATACTATCTTCAACATCGTAACAATACTATATACCATCTTAAACGTCGTAACAACACTATATACCATCTTCAACGTCGTAACAACACTATATACCATCTTCATGGTTCTTTAATTATGTTAAACACTGCATATAATTTCATTGTTTACTACCATCATTCCACCACATATTGTTTTTCTACATATTCTGCTTAACGCTCTCTTTTTTAACACTTTTTTTAAGCAAGCACACTTTTTTGTCACGCCCAAGTTTCATTTGCATATCCTAATGATGGGACCAAGATTATATTAAGAGCTGCCATATTTGTTTCCATTGAAATGCCTTGGTTGGTACATATATTGTATAACCCACCACCAATCACTCGAGCAGTATCTAATAAACAATTGAACATGGTTAAGCAAGAAAGGAAACAATACTTGAAAACTAGTTATTCTCTGTTTGGTTAATATTAAGATATTAAGAATACAGCCTTCACTTTTCCCGATTTTATGTAACCTCATTCCTAAATCAGTTTATAACAAATAAAGATTCTTATCAAACCCATCGAATATGTCCGCATACCTTCCTATTAATCCGTGTAGCTCTCGCCTCGTCTACATTTTCACATCTCGTCAAACAAGCTCGCCCGTTTCCTATTATATATAATTTATCTTACTATCGTCTTCTACTGTTTACTCGATCTCCATTCGTTTCAGTAATATATATTTATTTTGTATATTATTTTCTTATTGTAACAAAACCATCTCAAGATTTTTATTCAATTCTTTTTTTTAATTCAATTCAATTCTTTTCAAAATTTGCAAATTTCCACCACCAACTTTTTAAATCTATCTTTAATAGTGGGTTTCGAATAAGAGCGCCCTTGAGTAGTGCTATATAAATTGTCAATTTATTATTCTTATAATATCCATCTCCAACAAAGAGCAAGCATTTCTATTGCATTTATTGTGTTCTTGTAACTTTCTTTCAATGCTCAGGCTTAATTCCATACGTCAAGTTTGCCATTAGTACACTTCTATGCACAATAATTATAAATCTATACCTCTACAATTAACACTAATTTAATAATTAAAATATAACTAGGATAATGTAGGTGTTGGATTGCAATACTATAAATCATTAAAATGGCGTGAAGTGCACTGGCATCTAACGGCCGTTAGCCGAACGATTATCGCTAGACAATATCCATCGTACTGTTGTAGTAAACACGTCACGTCCTCGCATACTGACAGCATTTGTGAATTTATTTGTTTTCGGCATTTCTTTTTAATGCTATTTCGTATGAATACACAAATGCCTATGGTAATTGCTGACGCAATGTTTCAACTGGGCCGTGTGTTTTGACATTTTTCATTTGAAATTTATTTACAACGTGTGTCTAAGATATATCTCTCTCAGTATGATCTGGCAAAAGGATATTCGGTGGTTTTTTTTTAGAAATGATTTATAAATTCATAATTCCCTCTAGAAAATGAAATTAGGTCTGTATTTTTTTTTACTTTCCAAGGTTAGTTTAAAAGAAACATTTCAGTCGTTTCTTTTTTCATGTTTATCTACTCAACACTCGTTGAATCATACTTTACACGTGATAAGTTCTCATATATTTATTATTCTTCTTCTCAGTATTATGTCAGGTCCCCCCAACGTTGAATATCACTTGAGAGTAGACATCTTTGTCCCCGGCAGCTCGAAAAAGATCTCCAACGCCTCTTGTGCCAGTCCAATCACGTATATTGCGGAGCCAGGAGATTTACCTCCTGCCAACACCTCTCTGGCCTTCTATTTTGCCTTGGATGATCAGGTGCAGTAATATATTTATTGACAAAATAAATAACACTCAAGTGTTGTTTGCATATCGATCGTCCAGTTCATTACTCAGACAATTCAAAATAACCTATTTTGCGATAATGAGAAAAGCAATATTATAATCGTCACCATAAATCAAATACTATTCATTTTTGCTCGAATTTTATATATTTTATCAATAGATGTTGATAAAATCTATTGATAAGATTTATAAAACTTGGGCAAAAATTAATAGTATTTGATTTATAGTAACGATTATAATATTGCTTTTCTCATTATCGCAAAACAGGTTATTTGGAGTTGTCTGAGTAATGAACTGGACGATCGATATCCCGGTAACAATTATAAATAAAAAAAATTGTACGTCAATATTTTCTACGAAAAAACATACGATTTAGGATACATGCGAGTGTATTTTTTAAAATATGATGCATAAACATTCCAATGTATAGTACAAAACGAAAAGTAAAAAATCAATCAACAATACAAGACCGACTATAGCTTATAAAGTAAAACTTACTTAACTTATAAAGTAAAACATCCCTTATGGGGATATTACATGACAAATTTTAAAGAAATAAAATACTTAAGGGAGTGTTCTACTTTAGAGGCGTGAATTTCGGGTGTTTTTTCAGACGTAATAAAAAAAAACTAAAACCATTTTTCGTATGTATTTTTTTACAATTTGTTTACGGATTATTTGAGAATATACAAAAGAATTTTTGAAAAAAACAATTAAAAATTCAAGATGTTATCAGCTGTTATATCTTGTCGTAAAAAAGGGGGTAAGCTAGTCCACATGATTAAAGCTCTTTCGTAAATTTGAAACAAAAATCATACACAGTTTCTTAATAAAAAATAATGTCTTTATAGTTGGTACCGAAAAGAAAAGAAAAATCGTAAAATGGCGGCTGTCTGAAATAAAATTAAATTTTTTTTATCCTTTTACTCAAATATAAATTTTTTTTAAAACTTGTAAAAAGAATATTTTAAAATTTTTCAAGGTAGGGACGATATAAAAACGTTTAGTTAAGTTTCGTGTTGAAATTGTAGGTAATCGATTAAATATAACTTGAGATTTTATGTCGACTAGGTCGAAGAAAATAGTTTCGAGAAAAAAGCGTTTAAAGTTTTGAGATTATTGTCAGAGTCATTCCGGTGCGGCTTAATTGCTGCCTCATTTATAGCTATAACTTCGTAAATATTAAGAATTTAAACATTTCCTTTTGAGAACATATTCTTAAAGTCTCCTAGTCAATACTTAAGGTTGAGGAAATACTGGAGAAGGACCCTCTGAAACTCAACAACACTCACACTGAAAATATTCACCAAACCATATTAGGTGAGGATGACTAGTTGGTAAGACATCTATCCTTCAGCTCGGGGGTTGCGGGTTCGATTCCAGCTGGAACCCAATCAAAATATTCCTGTCTGATTTTTATTTAGGCTTCTACAATATCTTTCTGGTTGGTTAAGAGAGAATCCTACTTAGCAATAAACCCACCAGGTTTTACTGTATATAATGAAAGTATAATAAAACAATATATTTACGTTTACAAAATTGAGGAAATGTCTGCCAGATAAATATTAACTAAATTGCAATATAACTAGTTAAATTAACTTGATAGGAACAAGTTTCGAACTAATTTAATTAAAAACCTGATTTTGCATTGCAAAGTTCGAGGCATATTTATTTTGCACAGAATACTTATAAGAATAAAAATGTGTGTGTTGACTTTTCGTGTGAAAAAAAAAAATATTTCTACACACAAAGATGCTAGACTCATTTCTACAAGGTGTTTTTGGCGTTTTGATATAATTGCGGTTCTAACTCACCAATAACGCAAATAAGTTCATCTTTCAGCTCAGGAATCGATTGGAGGTCATTCTTATAGACCTGGTTTTTCACGTGCCTCTAGAGAAAATAGTCCAACGGTGTCAGATCACATGATCTTGGTGGCCAATTAATGTCACCGTTTGCGGAGATTACAATACATAAAATAATTCTCAATTTGAACGCGTTGTTGTATTGTATACGACTCCATTTTTATAAATGTCATACATTACACTTCTCAAATGTCACAAGATCCAGGCAAGTTCGCGACGCCATCTGTGTTTTATCCAAGAATTAAAAAAAACCGCTCAATTTGAAAGACCCTTTACATAATTAAAAATTTCAACTGATTAATCTACAAAAATTTAACAATCGGTCTATAAAACTTATGCACTTGAAATATAGTGAAATTGAGTTCGTTTTGCATCTCTCGGAATGTTCCTCTCGGTATAATCTAACATTCATTCTATTGCCTGCTGTTATTCTTCTTTCCATATTACACTTCACGCAGCATCCGATGTGCACACGCTTCTAAGATACAAAATTATCTTCGAATTGATATAATGAAAAAATATCATGCCCGTTTCTTTCTTATCAAATATGTGTTTCTCAACTTAAGCAGATTACAGGGAAGTACCTTACCTAAAGACTGCAGCCACACCTTTAAAATAGGTACACTTAACTTTCCAATTTTTTGTAATATTTTAATCAACCAATAAACTAGAGGTTGAATCCTAAGTTAGGGCATGCATGGTGAGAGTTTGCTCTTTAAACAGCGCCACATAAATTATTATTTTATATTTATTATTCGTGAATTTTTATTTCAAATTTCTTTTTTGTTCCAGTAAAACATATACAAAGTGCCAATATACTTCCTCTTAGAAGAGGTCAAATGCTTGTTGGGTCTTTTTGCATAGTTACGTCCGTACAATATTTAAGATTCTAGATAACGCTGAACCAAACGCAATAAATAATTTAAGTACGCTATTAAATTACACTTATTTGAATGCAACAATGTGTCACTACTATTATATTTTTATATAAAGATTAGTAATCAACTATTTATAGTTTTGATACTTGAAACACATGACTTACTGAATACAAACAAAGTCATTTAACGACTATTTCATTACTTTTCTTTTACGATTCTTTACTGCAAATGGTTTAATTCTCGGAAACCCGTTCTATTTTATTGTTATTTTGATTAATGGTTTACCCAATAACACCATACGAGTATATCAAAAATAAAATTACAATAAAATGATGCATTACTCAAAAAACCTAGTCATAAAAAAATTACATACCTACATATTATTTATAGTTAAGGCATTAACATTGTGGGGGTTTAAAGATATTGTAATTTGTTGTTTATAGTTAAGGCATTAACACTGTGGAGGTTTAAAGACATTGTAATTTATTTTTATCAAACACTGTTTATTCCAATTTTTTGTGACGGTATAACCCTACCGGTTTCAAGGCTCTCACCGCATCTTCAGGGGAGCACAAACAAGACTAAATGCTGTTTGTTTGAAAAAATTGTTTATAGTTAAGGCATTAACGTTGTGGAGGTTTAAAGACATTGTAATTTATTTTTATCAAACACTGTTTATTCCACTTTTTGTGACGGTATAACACTACCGGTTTCAAGGCTTTCACCTCATTTTCAGGGGAGCACAAACAAGACTAAATGTTGTTCGAACTGGTACCGATATACACGCTTCAACGGTTGGGGGCTGAGGGGTGAGGGATGCATGGGACGATTTCGGCTAAGAGCGGAGAGATTTTTGGGATATAACTGTTCACCAGATGTTCGGGTCGATGTACTGATACCTCATCATCAGGGGAGCACAAACTAGATTTATTTGTGCTTCCCTGGCGATGAAGTGAAAGCCTTGAAACCGGTAGGGTTATAACGTTACATAAAGTGGAATAAACAGTGTTTGATAAAACAAATTACAATTATACACATATATTTTATCACGTCATTTCTCTGTTGGGATTGGTAGAAATGATAAAGCATCAAACTTTCTTATCACGATATACTTCTTTCGTCTACTTTACATTCATACTCCTTATTTCTTCAAAAATTTCCTGCGCAACCATCCTTTTCTCGGTCGTCCTCGACTAGGATTCCCACTCATGCTTGAATTGTTAAGTCATTATGTAAGTGTTTCGTCTCTTATTCGATTAACCGGTGTTTCATGCCAACCGGTATTTCGTCTCCAATCCGATTGTCCAAACCACATCAGTGTGGTATTTTTGATCCTACTTAACACATCAGTTTTTTGCTCACAATCACCTTTTAATAATTACATTTCTTATTTTCACATACATTGTAACACCACACATTCTTCTCAATAGATAGTAAGTTCTAAGATACTGAAATCATCTCTAGAAATTAGGAAGTCATATCCAAAAGAAAAAATATAGGATAAGTAAGCCCCACGAGGAATAGCCATACGCCCTAGAAAAAAGCAGTTCCCAAAATGATTTTATACTCGTTCCTTTATAGGGAATTTATTCCTCTTGTGTTCCACATTACTGAGCCACTATTAAGTAAAATACTTTGTTAACTGTAAAATACAGCATTAAAATTAAATAAATAGTTTTCTCTGCTATTGGATTCTTAAGTTTAAATAGAAGAACAGAAATAAGAAAAACATGTAAAATCAAAGACGTAGTAATATAGCGAATACTAAGAAAACGTTATTGGTGAGATCACGTTTTTAAAAAAGAATGGATGATATTCACATTCTCCATATAGTCCTTCATAGTAACACTAATAGGAAGTCGACCTCCAGGTTGACTCCCAAAAAGATGGAGATATTGCTGGTAGTCTGCATTCCGAGAATAATGCATAATACCCAATTTTATTAAAATAGGTTCCATATTTATAGGCTCTTTATATACTTCTTGTTTGTTTGAAGAGACTGCTACATAGCGATAAATTCACCAAGCTTTACTATATACAACGAAAATTTAATAATTTGAAAAAGGGTGATGGGGTTATAAGGTTTTTGAATAGTACTGTGGTTTATTTTGCTGTCTAACCGGTTTCAAGATTGCTTTTATTATCAAGAGTATAAATAGTCTTCTTAAAAAATCATGAGTGGAATAGATTTTTTTTTATTTAGTAACCATATTAAAATAATGTTTATTTAGTTACCATATTAAAATAATATTTACCTATTCAGTAACCATATTATTTATCATAGCAGCAACCATATTAAATACATCATTCCACAGCGTTTGAAAAAATATAAAGATTAAGGGATAGCTGTCTAGTTTATTTGAAAATAACTCTGTAGCATAGCAAACAATCATTCTCAAGTGAGAGCATTTATAATCAAAATGAAGAGATAAAGCGTATAGACTTGGCAGAAATGAAAGATTTGTGTCAGGATAGAATATAGTGTTCTGTACTCTTTGCTCACTCCTATAGGAATGTTGTGTGATCGTGATGATATTTTTTAACACACTGGATCAATTTATATTTTATTTTGATATTTTCATTTTGTTCGTTGGATTGATTTTGCTTATATGTATACGTCTATACGTACAACCTACACGTGCAATAGAGGAAAAGGTAGGGTTACATAAAAATACAGTCAATAGTGCTTTATTGCGCTATGAGTGAAATTAAACGATATGTGCACGACAATATTTAGAAAGCAAAATTGTATAAAATTGAGTATAAGACACTTAATGCACACACGCCAAGAAGCTTCTAAATAAAGCGTGTGGAAAAAGAAGTTTACTTGATGGATAAATAAACGCGGGTTACTATTAGTTACGGAAAAGTTTTGCCTTTTCATTTAATTTCATAATTTATAATGTAAGTTATTAGCATAAGGTGAAAATATTGTATCATGTCTGGCAGATTTTCTAGGGTCCAATATTATTTTGAAAAAAACATTTAATCGTGTTTATGACACTCATTGGTCCATAGCCTAGTTGATATGGAGCTTATCTCATAAACCGGTGGTTTCAGATTCAATTTTCGATGGTACATTAAAAAAGGATCCAGGTATGGTAAAATAGTTTGTAAATAATATTCGTATGCGCCAAATTCTGTATAAGTGTTGTCATCTCTTTACGCGAGGTAGTATTATCTACACGTGCAATTACCAGCCGTGAGTTTCGAACCTGCTGTCGTAGTTCTAAGCCCGCAGACTTGTTTATTGTAGTAGAAGAAATTTTGTCTCCCGGCCACGCTCTTTAATTTTTCTGAATCACCAATTATTATATGTTGAAGGGTAGCATACTAAATAAGAATGAATTTAGCATAGTTGCTTCAAAACCGGGCGTCTCAGATTCAATTCACAGAGGTTATCGAACTGGTTTTACCCATTTGAAACTTTTTTGGGGTGAAACATACTCGTACGAAGCAGCATCAATTTTGTATCGAATAAATAAGCTTCAAAGAACATTAAAAAAACTTAAATAAAAAAAATATTAATTAGTATAATAAAACAAAGTATGTTTTTTTTGGTCAATTTTACAATAATAAACTCTTCTTTTAATGGTAACGCGTATTTAAAAAAAACTTACTTTATATTCGAGAAAATAGACTGTATTTTCTGTAAACTTGTTCATTAATTTATTTTAGTCAAAATATCGAGTTCTATGTTCACTCAATTGTTTGAACTAGAAAATAATATATTCTGCTAGGTCATAAATAAAGTTAATACAAAATTGTTTACTTCCCCGCTAGTACGAAAAAAATGTACGTATTGTGTTAAAAATAATTATTTATTTAACTATAATATTTTGAACTAAGAAAAAAACACTTATTGATGTGCGAACGTAAGGGTGATATTTTAAGTAAAATTTAAAACACTGGGATAAGGTTTGTCCATATATTATATATACATACATACGTCGGGGTAGACAGAGAGGAGAAAATGCAAGACTTCACTATCACGAGACACATATTTCGCCTCTTCTATATCCAATCATCTTCTTGTACAGTTCGTACGATTTCTTTGGCGCAATTGAACGAAAATACTAACAAAACAAATATACAATGTAAATGTGAGTGGAAAGCGTGGTAGGGGAAAATCAAGGAAAGTGTGATTGGATCTAGTGAATGATATTTAGATATACAAAATGTAATGGTCAAAAAATAAGAGGTTGTATGAAAAGGTGTATGAATGTCGAGGAGGCAAGATATGTATTTCGTGATAGAAAAGTCTGTCGGTGTTTCTACTTTTCCGATAGGGAAACGGCGTGATGGTATGTACCATATGTGTTATATAATGAAGGTATGTATGTACGTATAATAATTTATTGTGAATTCATGCGATACTAAGATTTAACCCCCATTTGAGATGTTTGAGATATTTAAGTAAATAAAACATCGATTCAACACCATATGCATTTAATATTTTCCAAAAACTATGAAAAATATTGAATTAATATGGTGTTGAACGTAAACATGGTATTCCGTCATTATACGATGAAAGTGGATCATGTATTAGAGTGAATGGTACCTTGACTTGAGTTTAATATTTAGGAGAAAAGTAAAGATACGTTATGTCACCCAGGTTGTTCAATATTTATATAGAATCATGTATGAATGAACTACACAGGTCGATTGGTGGCATAAAAATGTCAAATAGGAACGTAAGCGGATTGTTGTATGCAGATGACGTGGTAGTGTTGGCGGAGAGTGAAAGTGAATTGTTAGAGAGTGAACGTGTAGCGTTTAGAAACAAAGTCAATGGAGCACTAAAACATACATACTCGAATCGGATAGTGTCAAAATCTAATAAGATGTATGTGAGTAAAACGTGGATGTGAAAAAAGATAAATGCTGTAGAGAAGCATACATTGAAAAATACTCGAATACATGGAGTGACAATGTATGACAGAATACGGAATGAAGTGATAAGGGAGGAATGTGAACTTAATGCTTGTGTGTTAAGTACGATGAATAAGAGTACGTTGAGATGTTTTGGGCATTTAGAACGAATGAATGAAGAAATACTAACAAAACAGATAAACATCGCAGATGTGAGTGGAAGGCGTATGAAAGGAAGACCGAGGAAAATATGGTTGGATGAAGTAAAAGTAGAAAGTCTGAGAAATTGAAGATGTTGAATGTGAAGGTGTGTGGAAGAGGCTAAGGATGTGTGTCGAGTTAGGAAAGTATGGTGCTCTGTTGTCTCTGCCTATCTCGACAGGGGGATGGCGTGATGTTATATATGGATGTAAAACATTGGTTTAAAGGGGCTTGTATGGATATAAAATTTCATTGGATGACCTTCGAGACTTCGTTGGTAAGGCGCATATTTTTAACCTGATAATATTTGTTATTTTAATTTAAAAAAACTATTTTCTATTTAAAATCTAATTAGTAACAACTGAGATCTTACTGTCAAATAATAGCTTGGCAATGTTACGAATAATTTATCGATCCTAATGTTTTTTTCTTCTCGAAAATGTTTTAATCTTCACGCTAGAGTCAACGAACGGCTTAATCGTATAAATATTTGCGAATAATTATCAAGGCAAATGCGAACATTTGCAAAACCCTGGCAGACAAAAGAAAAGAAATTCGGCGATTCAAATTTAGACACATAGCAATTTTAATGTCCGACTCACGAATTGTAAATAAGTTTAAGTGTTTTTGATACAAGATGGGTGGTCTAATCCAGGGGCAATAATTGCATTGTTGTTTCATTGGGGTTTTAATTTTTTTCCTTAATGACGATTTTTTGTGACAGTTAATTTTTGTGCTTCTGTTATTAAGCATGAAAAGAATGAAAATATATATTTGGTAAATAAATAAATTTAGAAAAAAAAAATAATCATTGTGAAATGATAAATAAATTATAGGGACTACGGGTTCAATTGGTAGGTACTAAGAATTTTAAAAAAAAGTTTCAATTGTTATTATATATTAGGCTTCATTGACATCTTTATAGTTAGTTGAAAGATATTGCCACATGGCAATGAATGCATTACATTATATTTTATATTTTTATGCATTTTTGCGCTCTGTTATTAAGTGTTAAAATAAACAAAATTAGGTAATTCATAATTGATGAAAAAAAAAAGTTTAATATGATAGTTACGGGCTCGATTCCCGTTGTTACAGAGATTTTTTTAAAAGTGTTTAATCTGCTTTTTACATAAGCTGGTAAAATATTTTTGGTTGGCTGGAAGAGATTATCACATGTCAATAAACTTGTTAGGTTGTATTATACATAACGTACAAAATTAATGGAACCTATATTTTACCTTATTTTTTTTAAGGAAACTTAAGGAGCTTTGTGTGGGTTTGTATTGAATGTTGTTTTAAAGATGAAACTATTCCATAAAACACATTTTGTCACTAGTTTTATATTTTGTATGGTAGATATATCTAATTAATTTAAAAAATAATAATATAATATATATTTTGTGGGTTTGATCTCTTTTATACATAGGTCCACGTCCGTTTGTTGAGCCTTTTGAATATAAAATTATAAACAAACGTTATAAAGTTTATAAGGCGAACAATATCGATTCGATTTTCATTTGTTGAAATTTTTTCAAAAAGGGTTTCATTTTTGTTTTCACTTAAGGTATCTTTCATATCTTTTTGGTGTGTTAAAAGAGACTTCCCAGTGGCAATATCTTCTTCTTCCAACAAAGCACAAACTGTTGAAGTGGAGACTTAACCCAGAGAAAATAAGTGGAGGAAGACCCTTGGCAAGATGGTCGGTTGACATCAAAAAGTAGTAGCTACTAACTAGAATTAATGGCCCCAGATAGAACTTATTGGAGGAGGAGATTGTAGGCCTATATTCATCCCTGGAATCAATATTAATGTTGATATTAGGGTCAAGCAAAATGCTGTTTTCTTTTAATTATTCAAAACGTGGCATCTGTGTATATATACGTGTATGTATATACTCTTATATGGTACAAATTGTATCATTTCAAATGTTGAATTTATTTATTTAATCGCATATTCATTTACATCTGTCTAGAAAAAGTAAACTGATATCAACCATTAATCATTTTGAAACAAACAAATATTGTTAATTCATTGAGGATAAATATTTTTGTTGGAATCTTGTATTGAAAGACATACATTATATGGATACAATTACAAAAAATTAAACAAAGGATACGTAAACATTTTGATTAATTTTATTTATATGCATCACGCTCTTCCCTGTCGGCGTAGGCTGAAATAACTTATCCCCAGAACTTCTTCGCAAAACCGCGACACACATATTTTGCCTTCTTTATATCAATACACTCTAACATAGCTTCTGTTTTTTTTTTAATTTTTCACCTGATCCAAAAATATTTTCCAAAATCTTCTTTGAACAAGTCTTTTACTCATATTATTTGCACTGAAGGGTCTTCCAAATTGAGCGGTTTTTTAAATTCTTGGATAAAACACAGATGGCGTCGCGAACTTGCCTGGGTCTTGTGACATTTGAGAAGTGTAATGTATGACAGTTATGAAAATTAAGTAGTATTCAAATTGTTGAATTATTTTATGTATTGTAATCTCCGGAAACGGTGATGTTAATTGGCCACCAAGATCATGTGATCTGACATCGTTGGACTATTTTATATGGGGTTACGTGAAAAACTAGGTCTATAAAAATGACCCCCAATCTATTCCTGAGCTAAAGGACGAAATTATTCGCGTTATTGGTGAGTTAGGACCGCAATTATGCCAAAATAAAAAAAAACCCGCTCAATTTGAAAGACCCTTTACATATTTGTTTTGTTGGTTTTTCTTCGTTCATTCGTTCTACATGTTCTATCTATATCAATTAATGTTCTTCTTTATCGTACTTATATATGAGTCTTATGTTAGCATTATGTAGACTCCCATCCCTCCATTCTTCCCTCCATTCTTGTGGTTGTCACCCATCCCTCCATTCTTGTGGTTGGCATACTATGAGACACCCACGAGAGACCTTAAGAATTAATCGGGGTATCAACTTTTATTTGAACGAGATCACACATTATTTTTCTTTCTGTATTTCTAATTACGAGTTTTTTTATTAGTTACAATTCGTAAAACCTTCATTACTGATATTCTAAAAAGTGCCTTAGTTTGTGTGTTATCAGTTTTTATTTCAATAGCATACGTTTAACACATATTTTATAGATCGAGGCTCAACATTTGTATTATATAGTCGTAAAATTAAATAGTTGTACTACATGGAGTCGTATTTGAAGATAATATTTTGTACCACTTCCAGAGTGCATATTTCCACAAAATTTGAAAGTCCCTGGTGTTTTTCGTTTCTTATCCTGCCAATACAAATAGTCCGGCTAAGTGTCAATTGTCATCGAGCTACTGTAGAGGAATATTGATAAGATCTATTGATATTCAGACTCAGTGCGCAGATCAATAAAACCTCGCGGGGCAGGCTTCCGCGATCATAGACTCGCCACATTATTCATTACCAGGGAGCTCCTCGATATCTACCGTAAGGAGATTTCCTTATTGATAATTATTTGACATGTTTACAACAAACACTTAGAAATATCTAATTATTCTGTGTGTGACAATTGTGGACAAAATATGTAAATATCACTTTGATTATGGGAGGTCTTATTAAAATTTATGATTGTACTATGCGTATCCAGAAAGTAAGTATACTGAGACTCTCACGACCGGATGGATTTTATTTTCGACATGTTGGCTACACTTTCGTGTAGCCTGACCCTTCCCCTCCACAACGAGACCAGTTCGAGGTTAGTACGTTGAGAAGTGTCGACGCGACAACACGTTTCGTGAAAAATGTCAATCCAATCTCTCGCCAAGTGCGAAATACGCGGCGTCATCCGTTATCTCGTTTGGAAGGGAAAACCTCCGGTTAAGGTTTATAATGTGGTGAAAACTGCATATGGTGATAAAGCTATGAATCGTACGAGTGTGTACAAGTGGTGTCGCGAGTTTAAAAACGGTCACGTCACACCTCTTCACCCTCCGCCAAAAAGTTCAAAACCACAGTTTCAGCCAAGAAAATCATGGCATCCGTGTTTTGAGACTGTCAAGGCATAATTTTAATTGAATATATGCCTCAAGGGGAGACCATCAACTCTGCAAGATACTGTGAGACCCTAAAAAAATGCGGAGGGCGATTCAGAACAAGAGGAGAGGCATGCTGACAAAGGGAGTCTGCCTGCTGCACGACAATGCCAGACCACACACGAAGGAACTGCTCGCCTCGTTTAAATGGGATGTCCTGAACCATCCCGCGCATTCCCCTGACCTAGCGCCTTCAGATTACTATCTCTTTACCTCCCTGAAGCTGCACATGGGTGGAAAAAGGTTTTCAACCGACGAGGAGGTAAAGGAGGAGGTGGAGAAGTGGACGGAGGGGTTGGCGGGAAACTACTTCGAGGAAGGCATCAAAAAGTTGATACCCCGCTTCACCACCTGCATTGAGAGGAATGGCGACTATGTCGAAAAATAGCTTACATATGTACTACGGTAACCACGTAATTTTTTTGTTTAAATAAAAAAAATTGTAACCTACAAAAATTCAGTACACTTACTTTCTGGATATGCCTCGTATATGAACACTACACTTAACATAAACTTATCTATCATATGTGTATGTGTTACTATCACATATCGGAAGATCAACAACAGTTTCTTTGTAGTTTTTCTTCCTTGGTAAGATTTTGCGATTTTCATGCCAAATCTATTTTTCCAAACGTATGCAGATACGGGGAAGTACCCAATCTAATTGACACTTCCAACACCTTCCTATTCTTAGACTCAACTTTTGTTATTATTTTTGCAACATTTTTAATCTGTTAATAATAGTAAGTTCGAATGCAGAGTTAGAGTGATATACCTTGAAGAAAGACAGCCCTCGAAACTGCACTTTATAAATTGTCCTTTTATTATTATTTTAATGACTATGACCTAGTTAGTATGACGCTTGACTTGTGTCCAGAGGTTCTGGGTTTAATTTCCTATAGTACATACACATTTAAAAATATTTAAAAAAAGAAAAAGGTCCTAGTCTGTGAAAACGGTTAATTTTATAATACTATTCACACGCCCTAGACGTATGCGAGTATTGTTGTCTCTTCACGTACGGCAGTATTGCCAAAACGTGTGATAACGATCTGCGAGAATCGTGCCTACTCCAGTGGTTCTATAATCAGAAGGCTCGACTAATGTAGTCGAAAACAATGTTGTCTCTCAGCCACTTTCTTTAATATGGCTGTGTTACCGATTTGGATATATTGTAAGGTACCATACGAGTGAATGACTCTTTACTTTGATATTGTCCCGTGTTGTAATAGTTCATTGTAATGGCGGTGGGTGTGTATGATAGGGAAATATAAAGCCTCGGGCAATGTACCGAGATGTGGATCGATCTAGATCAAGGCGTTTAATAACTTCATTTCTGTGGTCCTGATGGAAATTATAGGATGATTATGAATGATACAATATTGACCGATATTTGTTGGTACTGTATATTAAAATATTAAAGGGAATACGAACATTTGGGGATATCTAGAATCCCCCTATAGGGACATGTTGTGATACTGATGATTATTCAACTGAGTTTTTTAAAGAAAGTTTATCCAAAAATACTGTATGTAGGTAAATGACAAGTGTTATCCAGCTCATAATTGATCGTTAATCAAAATATCATATAGCATTTAAATATTTTTTTTATTTTTTTTATTGATTTGTATATTATTTATAGTTAAGGCATTAACATTGTAGAAGTTTAAATATATTGTTATTTGTTTTATAAAAAACTGTTCATTCCACTTTTTGTAATGGTATAACCCTACCGGTTTCAATGCTTTCACCTCATCATCAGGGGAGCACAAACAAGACTCTTTATTGATTTAGTCAACATCATTATTATAACGCCATTGACCTATAAAAAAGGCAGGGGAAACAGACGTCCAATTTTTTCTCTTCTATCACATATCTTTAGAATCGGCTTCGTTCATACACCTTCTCGTGTAGTTCCGTTGACTTAATTTTAAATTTATTTTAATCATACTATAATTTCCGTTATAAGGTTTATAATATTCCGTTATATACGAGTATATTATAATCTGGACGGAACATATAATATATTGAAACGGAAATATTGATTCAGATATATCCAACAAGATCCGGGCATTTGCTCAGTTTGTTAAATTCTGAATAAGTTAAATGTATAAGAATGTTAAACAATAAATTACTTTGTTATCCACTATTGCCTAAACCCCCCCTACACGTGTTTCTATCTCCTATCCAAAGGTCCTCTTCAAGCGAAATAATCCCGTTTTCTCAAGTTTGACTGGTTTATGTTAAATCGGAAGTGTGTGTGGTCTGTAGATATGAAGAAAAAAATATTTAACAGGAATTAGCCTAAAGAGAGCCTCACAAAAACATGTGTAGTAGGAATTTATGTAATTAGTGGAATAACAAAGTAATTTTTTTGTTTAATATTCCAGTGTGAAGTTCAACAAAGCTACATAAAACTGAAATATTTGATAAATTAGTTTATTTCAATTAAAACAAACCTTGGCCAACTAATTCATATTGATTGTTAATTTAATTTAAATGTGCTGGCGCATTTGTTAAGGATAGACGCTGGAAAGCATGAAAACCTTGTGAAATTTTCTTTGGGTCAAACAAAGTAAATGATAAATTACGTAAATTATAATTTTCTAAACATTTTTTTTTAATTAAAAAAAAATTCAATCTGCCCACAACCATAGCTTTTAGATTTGTAACAACAGCACAGTACGTCACATCGTAAAATTCAACCAGTAGTTAGTTCATAGAAAAGCGTTTGACATGTCCCAGAAACGTATTCAGGTTAAAAGTAACAACAATATAATTTAAATAAAAAACAGATTACTGCTTAAACAACGATATATATTCCCGTCTTGCTAATATCATAAATGCGTTTCACCTGGTCGCAGTTTATAGCTCGTTCTGATTGCTTTGTGACCAAAAGGAATACGATTTCTCAAGGGTTTAGCTTAATATACGCAACAAAAGAACTCTTCGATTGTTAACTTAATGAGTAAAGCTTAAGTGTCGTAATAATGGGGGTTTGTTGTTAAGTTGTGAAGTGATTGTCTTCTTTATATAGTTATGTGTGAGAAGGTGTCTATTACGCTCTATTGTATCATCCGATTATTACGTCTCCTATAGCCATCGTGGCCTTGTTGATATGACATCTGTCTTCTAATTTGAGTGTCACGGGTCCAATCCCCGTTTGATTCATTATTTAAAAAAAGAGGTTTTACTTAAGGCTTGTTTAACACCTTTCTAGTTGGTTCAATGACATTGCCACGTAACAAAAAATTCGATAGTTTGTTCGATTTATAACGAAAGCGTAGTACTATGTAATATATACTAGTATAATGATTCATTGGACGTAATTATGTTAAAAAACACTCTCTCTTCAAACATTTTTATTAAATATCATAAAAGAATTGAACGATACTCTATATGTAAAAATATCAAACCAGTTTTGTGGGTATTTAATAGTTTAATTACATCTTAAAGTTTTTTTTATACGAGGTCATACAAAGCGTCAAAATATTTCCTTAATTGTCTCAGAACAAGTAAAATATAGGCTAGAGCCTTTCCTTATAATTATTATACATCCAATTGTACCTTTTGTTCACATCTAAGAATATTGAGCGTATTTAAGTTAAAATAGAAAAAAACACATTTTTATCAGTTCTTAGATAATTGGAATTAGTTATGCAAAAAAGACCCACAATACACAAATATTTATATACCTATATAATTAACCTAAGGCTTTTTCATTTTAAAAAACCAGCAAAAATTTTGTTTTGTGGGTTTGATATTTCAAATCTCTACTAACGGGTTTACGGTACGTTCTGTTTAGTGACATTTAAAATTATCTGATTTTAAATTAAATCTAAGGTTGATTTTTTTTAACATCTAGCCACTACTAAACAGTATCAGTTTTAATATTTATTTCAAAATAATAAAAAAAATATGTCAATCTTTATACCAATGAAATAAAAAAACATGTCAATATTTGTCCCAAAGTAATAAAAAATATGTTCCCAAATCTTTATCCCAAAACAATAAAAATAAAAACATGTTAATCTTTATCCCAAAATAATAAAAAATGTGTCAGTCTTTATCCCAAAACTAAAAAAAATGTTAATTTTAATTCCAAAATAATAAAAAATTAAAGCGTAAGACCGCCGATTTGAAAAGAATTAAGCGTTTTAATCAATCGACTCTAAGCCAATTATAGTAGTAGTATGGACGAAAAAAAATTGAAAGTAGCCAGAATATAAAAGACATTTCCATGATAAAAAAGCGCCCTAAACTACGACAAGTTGATGGTAAAAGTCCGCCTAATATTGGTGTTGCAAACTGAAGTGAAAGATTCCTTTAGGGCGGTTGGCAAGTCGACTTTAGACCTGTTGAATCTGTAGTGCTACAAAGGTGGTAGATGATCGACAGCCAATATATTGGTGTTGTACTTGAATATTGTATACCTATGGTATAATTTTATACATAAAGTAAATGCAAAAATTCATAAAAAAATCAATTCAAAGGATTGTTTTTAAATTTAAAATTATGAATGAAACTTAAGTATTTTTAACGGAATGCTTTTAAATATTTTAATTAAAATCTTCTAAGCCATGCAAAAGGTAACTTGAGTACTTAAGTTATTTTCAGTTAATCTAAGTATGTCAATGATATACTCGTATGTTTACTTGATACAAGCATAAAGATAAGAATGTATTATAACTTAAAAACTAAATAAATATACTGTTTTCTTAGACGGTGGGTCAAATACTTACGAACGTGATTTTAATTCCATGTAAAACGTGAGATGTTTATAAAAATGGTTCCCTATGATATCATCAAACGTGTTATTTCAAAAATCTGTGAACCGTAGAGTAAATTACGCAAGGGTCATTGCCAAAATATATCTTATTTAGTTTAAAATCGCAAGTAAGACTTGTCAGATAATAAATTAAATGTATTTTGTATGTTTAATAATTGGTTGGTAAGAAATGTTTTTGTATTATTAGGGTTTTGAATCAATTATTAATTGTTAAATTGATCGTCAATTAAGCTTTTTCTAAACGACAGCAAATTAAGTATCAAATCTAAATCATTTTTGTATTAACACTTTTGGAATAGACGACGAACAAATGACGACCTACGTGGCCTGGTTGATGACATATATTGTATTTCCCCAGAAAGATGTCAGTTGATTGCAGAGTAGATGAATATTGAATGTTAAATTGGTTTGGTGAGGTACGGGCAGCCAACTAGGAATGGTTCCATATCGCGTGATCAACTGTGTATGTTGTTATTTTTTGTTTGTTTTTATAATCATTTTGACTGGTGTATTTACTTTCTTATGTATAATTTTTTTTTAAATCTGTGTTGTAACATATCTTTTTATTTGGTTTTGATAAAAAGATTTGCTTTTTTTTAATTTTAAGATTATTTAGTAAATATTATAAATGAAACACAAACTAATTTAAAAGAAAAAGATTTTTTAAGGTACACTGTATCGTTGGTGAAAAATAAAATGAAAAATAAATAAAAAAATAGAGTGGTACATTTTTTCATAAAAAATCTGGGTAACAACGGGAACTGAACCTGAAACTCCGGAATGTGAGTCAAGCATCTTATCAACTAGGTCACGGCTGCAAATAAAAGTAAGTTGTTTTACCGTGAATAACTTAAAGAAAATTATGGTTGAAAATTGCACATGTTTAGCAGGTACGAGTATATGGTATATGCAAAAAGTTGGAAGACCTGATTTACTCAAAATATAAATTGAGGTATTTAACATATGTATCTAATTGGTGATCCTACAAAATACAGTTGTTAAGATAAGATTTCGTTCTATATTGTTGATTTAAGTCGTCTAATCCGCTTTATTATTGTTTTTAAGTTTCAGCAAACACATATTAGCGAAGGATTCGCAATTTCGTGTAAACAAAAACTGCACAATATTATTTGCTTACAATTTTCTCCCTTGATAAATCTAACAAATGCAAAGGAATATTCGCGAGCATTGTTGATGGCGCATTGCGAATAAATGTGCGAGATCGGTGCCGGCTTAAGATATTTATTTGATTTACTAGAATGAGGGAGTCGTTTTATGGATATGTACTATATATGATACATTGAATGTTAGCAGAAAATATTATCAATGTAATTATTTACGTTCAAATTAAGTATAATTTTCTTTAGATTCAATGAAAACGTAGAAAAGCGATATTTTAGATTCAAAGAAAGCATGATAAAAATATAATTTTAAAAAAATACTGGTGAAAATATTCGTAAAATAAAAAAGATTTTAATTCTGAATTATATTAAAAGGTTTGATTTCATTTTTTTTACTTTTTTCTTTTCATAACGTTTTATTCGTTTTATCGTAGGAATGTAGCCTTATACGTAACTGTATGCAAAATACTGAAAAAATAGACGCTCACAAACGTGTCTCTATTATCCAACGTTTCCATTAACTTTCTAATCGATTGACTATCGTGTCACTAATCAATATTATATATAATCGTAAAAAGAAAAAGAAAATCGACGCCAAGCATTAATTCCCTCGTAAGTTTTAAAATTTATTATTCGCCTAATTCATTGTAATATTTACGAGGGAAAAATCAAAGATGTACCTAAGGGCGTAACGAGTTAAGCTAAATTAATATTATCAAATATTTTTTTGAAGACACAACTTAATGTATTCACCTCATATACAAAATTGTTTCCTGACAACTAAGGCGGCCTTGTATTTCTATCCAGGGGTTTGATTCACGTTAGAAACCATTAAAAAAAAGGTATCAGTCACATTTTCACTTGAGCCTGTTAAACATATTTTTGCTTGGTTGTAAGAGATTGTTACGTGGTGGAAAACCCGGCAGATTGTACTAAAGGGTCTTTTAAATTAAGCAGTTTTTTTAATATTTTTTTTTAATTCTTTTTTTTTTAAATTGCTTTGATTTCAAAAACTTTTTATTATTCTTTTAAGTATAATGTATGACATTTAAATATAAAAAAACAATATCCACCAAATGTCCACCTCTTGCAGCTCCACAGATGTCCATTCTTTTGTAAAAATTTTCGATGACATTTTGACATGATTGCAGTTCTAACTCACCAATAACGCGAATAATTTCGTCCTTCAGCTCAGGAATTGATCGGAGGGCATTATTATCGACCTGGCTTTTCACGTTACCCCAGAGAAAATAGTCCAACAGTGTCAGATCACATGATCTTGGTGGCCAATTAACATCACCGTTTCCGGAGATTACAATACATAAAATAATTCAACAATTTGAACACGTTTTTGTATTGTATACAACTCCATTTTTATAAATGTCATACATTATACTTCTCAAATGTCACAAGACCCAGGCAAGTTCGCGACGCCATCTGTGTTTTATCCAAGAATTTAAAAAACTACTCAATTCGGAAGACCCTTTATATAGACGAATACGCAATAAAACATGTTTATAAAAACACTTTTATTTTCCCCTCACATACATTTCGTAAGATGCATAAAGAATTAAATGAGCTATATTTGTGATGATTCCACAGTAAAATCTGAAAAAAATAGCTACAAAGTAGATGGGGAACAAAATGCTCATAGAATGAAAAAAATAAATGCTTACTTATTATGTTTAGTTTTTGGTTCTCAGCTCATATACACGATATGAAAAAAAAATTAAATAAATAAAGGGAATATACTAGAGAAGAAATTCAATAATTAAGACTGATTAACCCTTGTAAGAATTACAGTAACGTAATAAATTACAGCGTATGATAATTGACTTATACTCGTATGTAAAATGTAAAGATAAAGACTTAAGAATGAATGCAACTAAACCAAACTAAAGAAATTGTATGTGAATATATATGAATGAAGATGAGGCGATGAAAATATCATAGTAGGAAATATTTGATACTTTTACCTCCTTTCCTACCCCAACAAGGAAATTGCTTGATGGTATAAATATTTTTTTAAATTATTACAAAATATTTTGTTTCAATTATCCTTTCCTCTTCAGCATCCCTTTCTTTTTCCTTTGATTAATGACTCCCTTTTATCGTTATCATTTATACTGCCCATGAATTTTATATGAATTAATCATAATTTGAAAATTGTTTGCGATAAAGTAACTTCATTTATTTAAATTTGTCTGGTCGGTAAGAAGAGTCTGCTACCTGGCATTAAACCCGCTATATTATTATACAATGAAGTGGTAAATACCTGAATATAAATAAATAAATATTTTTTCAACATTACAATTTTTTTCTTGTTACAATTGAGGTTGTTTTTTTACAGTTACAATTCTACTTCCAATATCTGGACCGGCCCTGTTTAAGAAATACGTTTAATCCTTATGTTTGTTTAATATTAGGAATTTCGCGGGGCGTATTTATTATACACTCGTATGTACATAGTCTATGTGGTACCTTTGAAACGGGGATCTAACGAAAATTTATTGTTCTTTGTTTCCTTCTGTGGATTAAGACACAGTCTCAAAATCTTTTGTTCAAATTAAGCTTTATTTTTTTAATTCAACGTGAAAGATTCAAATGAGGTCACGGAAGTTTAAAAGTAATTTTGGACACAATTAAAAAAAATGTAAAATCATTATTGCAAAATTTCCAAACTTAACAGTATTGTTTATTTATGTCATATTAGTTTAAAAAAAACATTTTATAAGACCAAAGTTTTACCCAGAATTGAGTCAATGTAAGGGAATTTTACTAGGTAAAATCGTATTTACAAAAATCTAACTAAATAAACGTTTCTAAAAATAATTGTTTTATAGTTTCTACACTTTTGTTGTATACAGTACCACTGGGTGTTTATTGCTATGTAAAAATCTCTTCTAACTAACCAGAGATATGTTAAAGAGACCTTAAGTGAAACCCAGACTGAATTTTTTTTTAAATTGGTGCTAAATCTGCAACTCGCAGCTGGAAGACAAACCCCTTGACAACTAGGCCATGCAGGTTGTCATAATAATTGGTATTTATAATAAATTTGCCGAATATACACAAATAAGGAAAAAAATGTACATTACAAAAGGATTACGTTATTATTTTTTAAAAAAAGCCTGTTCAAGTTATTTTGAAAATAAGAAAACGTCTGTTCCACTGGGATGTTCGGAAAATAAGGGTAGGTCAATGTCATACTCAAAAGTATTTATACTCGTATTTAGATGTGACTTGCTTGTCGACGTTAGTTATCGATTACTTGGTAATCTCTTGTGTCGTATAATGCTGGTTATTCTCTGTCAAAGTCTTGATTTGATTCCCATCAATGGTAATCGACTTTTCAGAATGAACATCATCTTCGAGTGTCGAATCACATTCAAGGATTTTTAATCATATTTAACATACACGATTGCTTACCGCTTTGCCATACACATATACTGCAAAAAATTGTTTTTGCCATATTTTTTCCTTGACGATGGTTAAAAATAATAATGAAATGAAAAAAATAACTAATTTGGTTCCATTATTAAAACGACATCAAAAAAATCTCAATAAATTTGAATAAACAATAACAAAAAATGTGCTGAACTATCACCTTTCATAATAATGTACATTTATTGCGTTTGGAATGAAGTAAGTAATTAAAAGGTTGTCCTATTGACATACGTGCATATTCGAGAGATTCTGGAAAAGCTATTATTTTTATGATTATTTATTTTTACTTGTTGATGTGTTTTTTTATAATTAGTGAAAGGAGCTTGTGGAGACAAAGAAGCTTGCTGAGGAGAAGTTCAACAGGCTGACATATAAAAGGTCCAAGATACCATGGAATTCCCGATAGGTACAGCAACCACACTTTTTAACAGTGTGTGCCCTAATATAGACGTATTTCATGTGGCGATCAGCTTCTTCAGAAAAACTTTTGAAATTTCATGTACCTACTACTAAATCAGGAAAAAACTCATAAATATAGTGCAATACTTGAAATAATTACATATTTTATACAATTTAATACGCCACATTTTGTCATAATATTTTAGTGCAACATACACATTTTTACTATTTTTTTTTAATCAAATAATCTTAAAAATGTCAATTGTTTCATACATTTTTTGGACTTGTTATGTTGGTTCCTTGTTCAATTTAGGAAAACCTGTAGGTATGTAATGTGTAAAGACTTCAAAAATAAATTAACAAATCGAGTTTAATAAATGATGAATACATTTTTTAATACGAGTATCAAAGATAAATTGTGCTATGAGTAGTCCAACAGAGCCCGGTGTCCTGCATCGAGAACTTGATTCGTGAAACGCTGAGGGTGTCCAGGTGGTAGAATTCTGTGCGGAAGTAATTTAATGCTTTTAACACTATAATAACAAAGAAAAGGTGTACATGAAGTAGCCAGGAGTTTGTTTCATAAAACGTTCAAAGTAGTTATAAATTTGAAACACGTGTGAAATTTCATACTTTTGGTTTCATTAACAAATTGGTTAACTTTTAAATATTATTTAAAATATTACTAAATTTACGAATATAAGTTATTCATCTTGATTTGAACTAGTATTTCGTTCTTGGATGTATAAACCATAATTCGTAAAATCTTGAAGCGTGTATCTGAAATTTGCCAAGTAGATATAAAGTCGAGAACATATGAATATGTCCTTCCGGGATTTCTCCACCCAGGGGTGTAACGGGGTAATAAATCTGCGAAATGTCACGAAAAAGTTTTCCAACCATGGGGGTAGCGTCTGGGGTACAATAAGATAGTAATGCGAAATTTTCATAAATTTTAAACGTGACATTTTCTGAAATTTCCAACGAACAGAACTTAAAGATTTTTTGATAGCTTTTAAAATTCAACTTGGCAGTGGGGAAAAGTTCAAGAATTTTAAAAATATCAACTATGTAAAGCGTAAGTGTTAAATTTATTGCCTTATTTTCCACATTAACTTATAAAAATACATTGAATATAAACAAGTAGGTGGGTCACCGGAGTTATTGAATAAGGATGAATAGTTCACAAAAGGTTTCGTTTTAAACTTTGTGACCTTTAGTAGTAGAATTTTTCTTAATGAATAACCTTGTTATTCCGCAAATGTTGGATTAACAAAAAATGCGTTATTACGATCCGAATAGTATCTAAACCTGCGAAAATGAGTGCCCAAAACCGTATTTTAGTACCATATTTGATGAGTGAGAGTGAAGGGTGAACGTGTAAAAATACTGCTAAGAGGCGAATAAATGCTGTAAGAATGGACATTAAAAAACCGAATAAATGGCGCATAAATACAGGGAATGACAATGTATGACAGAATACGGAATGAGGTGATTAGGGAGGAATGTGAACTTGTGTCTGATGTGTTGAGGAAGATGGAGAATGGCACTCTGAGATGGTTTGGTTGCGTAGAACGAATTAATGAAAAAAAACTAACAAAACAAATATACAGTGCAAATGTGAGTGGAAGATGTGTTACAGGAAGACCAAGGAAAGTATAGTAGGATCAAGTGAATGGTATTTTAAAAGAAGGAAAGTGAGAAATAAGATAAACCAAAGGTGCTGTATCAGGTGTATGGATGGAAATTGGCGAAAAACATGTATCGATATAGGAAATTATCTTTGCCTACCTAGCAGGGTACGTGATGGTGTGTATGTATGTCAATATTCTTATAATACTCGTATAATAAATAGAGTTAAACTAACATGATGTAAACACATAACTTTATTAAAAATATAACTGGTCGCGTATGACGGTGTTGCGTTAGCAAATATACTCGTATATAATAAAATACTTTTTTTTGTAAAACTACTTCTAAAGCTCAAAAAATACTGAAGCTTTTATTAACTTTTTCCTCAAGGCTAGCGCAAAGTGTTTTCTTGGAAATATTCAGTATCGAAGAATGGTTTGGATTTTAATGATAAAGAGAAAATATGAATATAAAAGTTCGGCTCAGGAGACTTGCTACAATTAATTTATGAAATGTGAAGCACGAGAGGTTGTTAATTTAGATAGGTTAATTTAAATTGCTAAATTATGACAAATTCTCCGTTTTCGTTGTAATTTTTTTTGGTTTAATGTTATATTAAGAAGTATCCTAATTTTTTTTGTTATCTATCATAAGTATCTTTATAAATTAAATAAAAACGACTACTTAATTTTTTATAATGATATTCAAGTTTTTATATAACTTTGAAATATACAAAAAATTTAAGCATTATAAACATACACTTATCTCAAAATATTTCACGTCCCGAAATTCTATAGAATTCCGATCCGTATCCCTGTTTTCCTCGAGATGTATGTATCTTTTGCATTAAGTTTTTTACTTTTACACAAATATTATTTTCGTTTAATTCTTTTAAGATACAGTCATGGATACTGACAATAATTTCGAAACCAAAGCAGGTAGACTAGAAAAAAATCACTTTAAAGCGATAAGTCTGCTGGATATTTTTAAATTAAAGTTTTCAATTAAAATAACGATTCTTAACTCTTTAATTTTTTTCTCATATAGTATGATGATTATTTAAACAAGTAAATTTGTCTGTGTGTCTTCTTATTATTTTATTAACTTTCAACTACGTGACACATCTTATGTGGTTGAACAAAAATCTTTTTATCTCAAAAAACGACAAAAAAAAAGATTTATTACTTTTATTGTTCTAACTGTAAAACAAGAAAAAAATATTTCTTTAAAAAAATACGGAGACAACAAAAGGTTAAGTGCGAACAAAAGAGTGGATTTTTCAGGTTTTTTTTTGCCTTTTTTTGCACTTTTTATAAGAAAGAATATCGAACAAAAAAGTGACCATATCTTTTATGAGCAGTGGAAAGCATGAATAATGAGGGAGGAATTTCTTGGGGTTGAAATCAATGGTAGTTATACCTGCAGTGACGTCAAGGGTGATAGATGACTTATTGTATCATCCCTCGCCTGGGCCAATAAGGATTGTTCCTCCCACCCCTTATCAGATGGCCCCACCCTTAGAGATGGCAGCCATCTTAGATTTATGCCCCTTTTTGTATTTCAGTTTTGTCGATCTGTTTTCATAAATATGAAATTGAAGCAATCGTACAGGGATGCTGTGAGCTTTGTATTGATTCATGTTGACAATAATCATTGTTATATAATATTACTATAGTAATATACATGATTATAATTTTAAACACTGTCATCACAACCGAAAACTACAGGCAAAGAATAAGAGGTACATATTAAAGGTGCATGTTATTGTGTTTAATGTGGTGTTTACATATCGAAGTAGGTATATGATATTCTATATGTATGATTAGTACTTATTTATTTTTGTGTTAATATTTTTTTTCTTTTGATTGAGAAAAAATATATATTAAACAAATAAACTGAATACTCCTCATAAAATAAATTAAAATTTCAATTTCAATACACATTAAAGCATATAAACTTTTCAAATTAAATTGTGAATGAAACATTTTAAATTAATTATTATGCAGAGATAAAAGAATTTCAAATGCGTTTTGTAAAATTTTAATCAAACAAGGGGGGATAAAAATAAAACGACAATAAAAAAAAAGCAAAACGACTATAAATATTACGTGACTTTGTCCAATAATTGATGGATAATATACGTTTTATGACATGACTGCCTCAGATTCAAATCTAAAAAAATCCTTTTTTAGGTAATAAATTAAAAATTTCTTATGGATATTCTACAAGACAAGATAACCATTAGATATAGCGTGAGTTTACGTAGTAAAATAATAAAAGCGTCTTTAATTTTTAACTGATTAATAGGGAGTGATTAAATGTTTTTTAAACTGTTAACAGGAGCGAACTAAGACTATTTTTCTTGGCACAAAATGGCGTTTAATTTTAAATTGAAATTTTGTATAACGAAAAATATTAAACAAACAGTTTCGAACAGTAAGTGTTTTTATAGTTATGGTTTAATAATTATTATTATTTATATTAATGTAATAACATAGTTAGAACTATTTTATGATTCATATACAATTCTTGATATGATTATAAGATATAAAATAACAATTACAAATAATTTATTTCTTAAGAAGACATGAGGTTGTGATGACAGATGTTCAAAAGTAAAATATAAATATGTTAACAAAAAGGCAGTTTACAATAAGTAATTTTGGCCTTTTTTAACGTATAAAATAGGTATTAGCCATCAATTATTATATGATACTTACATGGTATGTATCACTCTCGCTTACTTTATTTATACTGTCGCTTTATAAATAAATTAATTTGGTTGTTAAACGTTTACATGAAGTTTTCTGCCAATAACATAAATAGTCTTTCATCCAAATTCTGCTTTTAATTTAAATTTCACTATAATTACGCAAAACGACTTAACTCATCATTTTGTTAATAATAACCTTAAAATATAAGTTTATTGCAAAAAGATTAGTGCAAAAATAGCTAAAAGGAAGAGACGATCGCGTCAATCACAACGAGCAAGCGAGACTAGAGAAACGAAAACGACAACGTGAAGCAGCAATAATCACAGCGCCATATTGAAAAAGATATCCTACCGGCATTATTAACGAGTACTAACCACTGATTAAACATTTTTAATATTTTTTTTTTATACAATATTTTACTCAATTTGCCATTGAATTTTAATGAAGTTAACATTACTATGAAGCCGAGTGGTGAATACTATTACTGAAAGGCACCCAATAAATGATGTAGAAATGCGTGCAATGAGAAGAATACATGGGGTGACAATGTATGATAGAATATGGAATTAAGCGATTAGGGATGAATGTGATCTTAAAGCTGATATATTAAGTAAGATCGAGAAGAGCACTTTGAGATGTTTTGGGCATCTAAAACGAATGAATGAAGAATGACTAACAAAGCAAATAGGTATACAGTATAAATGATAGTTATGGGCGGGGTAAAACAAGGGCACTTAAGATATGCTAGGATTCATTGAATTATATTTCGATAAAAATAAATGTAAAAGACAGATTAAATCGTAGAAGTCTTATGAGTCAGGTGTACAGATGTAGCAGAGGCGATAGTTGTCTGTCGTGATAGGAAAGTCTGGCGCTCTCTCATCTCTGTCTAGTTCGACAGGGAAATTGTATAATCGTATATATGTTATTTTAATATTTAATAAATACATATATTTCTAGTATCTAAAGCACGAGTATTTTTTTGGATATGTCTGTGTATATTGCAAAGCTGTTAACTTCACAGAGATTGCCCACGATCCACATAACATAGTATAGCGATTAGCTTTTTTTTTTTGTATAGTTTTAATTGTAGAAGTATATGTCTACAAGAATTTATTTCATATAAAGGTAGCAATTAAAAATAAGTATTTTGTGTCCAGGATAAAAAGAAGTATGTATAATTTTATATTTGCTATTTATTACCCGAGCGTCTTCAAACAAATATTTAGAAATTGATACTGTTGAGATTTGATCTCTCCATCAACGTTGTTTGATACTTTCTATTTTTTAATATAGTTTATATCAAGATAAGTTAAAAAAATGTGTATGAAAACTGATTTTTAACCTTCTGCATAACATTGGTTAAAAATGAACTACCTGATAAAAATATTTTTTGATACAATCTAATAAAAGGTTGAATCATTTATAAGTAGTATATTCATAAAGATCTTTTGATTATAACTTTAGCAAAATATTTTGTGAATTGGTGTCCTTTAAACAATTTAGTTTTTTTCGGTCATGTGGTACTTTTTGAGCAAAAAAAATTAACAATTGAAAAAGGTTTATTTTTGAAAGCCCCAATTAAAAAATAAAACACCATCACGTATTGTTCCTATTGAGATAGGTAGATAGTACAGATTTCTACTTCCTTTAATTTTGGCATACGTCTATCGCTTATGACATCTACATAAACCTCGTCATACATGCTCTCCTATTATAAAGGCTTTGCACTCTTCGATACATATTCGTTTGGTCAATAGATGTTTTTTTGAGTCTCGTGCCTTCTATATTATCCATATAGATTATTTTAGCAAATCTTTCATAATTCATTCATTCAACGTGATCAAATCATCTGAATACCCCCTTCTTATTATCAAGCACTGCGTCTTCTTTCAATTCCTTTTATTTTCTAATGTCCGTATTCCTTATTATGTAATATATTATTTTTTTCATAAATTCTATGCAATGTTCTGATTTTTACCGTCTTTATTTTTCTTTTAACACTTTTTTGCTATGTCCAAGTTTCACTTCCGTATCTTAATATTGGGGCCAATATTACATTCTAAGCAGGCAGTTAGCAGTAATATACTTTTATCAAATGTAATGACTACCAGACGCGTGATATTATGATAAAAGGTTACAAATAATTCATTAAACGAAACGTATGAATAAATGTTAACATACGAGTATTAGTGTTATGCCTCATTATATTGTAGAATCATTTATTTATTCTTGTAACACTGCATTTGTTTCCGCAATGAAAAGGTTACTTATTGATTTATCTTAATGAAATTTTATCACGTACACTGGAAAGTTGATTTGCTCTGTGTTATTAACTAGATTCTGTGCCGGTTTTCTTGCTGCTTGTAAATATAAACCATATTTGGTGAAATAACTGGTTCAACTTTTATTTGCCATTGATTATATTATAATTGAGTTGTTAACATAATTGGAATCATTTGTGTTTCCAATTCATTATTATTCCATTCACTCATAAGGAATACCCGAGTTGTAATTAAAATTAAATTAACACTGCTACGTAAATATATTTATAAGACGAATTATTATTATTTTTCTAATGATGAAATCTAAAATATATTTAAATATAATTATTTTCGAAATTTCATTGCAACAATAAAAATCATTAATTCGGAAGCGTTTTATCGTTAAAGGCTTCAAGTGTCAGATTTCTGAGCCGAAATACGCTTATATGAAATTTACTTAAAGCTATCTCTTTTACGTACAGACAAGCATAATACTTGCGTAGTTTTTAGAAATAACGTGATGTATCCCTACGGTAATTTTGAAAAAATATATTTAAAAAATATTTTTCTTCAAATTGATCAGATTAAATTTTTTCCAGACTAATTTATTTCTTTATTTCTTATTTATTTTACACATGACAAGCATAATTTGCGGAAAAACAACAGGTAATTTAATTCGGACACACAATTTTAATGGATCTGGGTTTGTTGCCTTTCATTTGTCGTGTCCCCAGTAAACTAGGCTTTTACCCGTATCTCATTGAGGATATATAACATAAAAAAATAAATCGATACTTCTTTCCGATTTTGAATTATATAAAACCACCAAATTAATTAACTTTAATATTTAAGTTGAAATTAATTGAATAAAAAAAAAAAGTAAAAAACATTTCCAAAAATATAAATTACCAAATCCTTGCATCTCGAGTCTGAAATAGGAACCTTTGGGTCAGGGCAAAACAACAATCCGTCCGTTTCTCGCCTCCAACAAAGCCCATCCATTATAAGAAACATCTGTAGGCATTCGTCTATGTGCTTCCGCATCTAAAGACTAGCAAAGCAATTACGAAACCATTAGTCACTCGGGCCGAGACTGCTTTCACTTTATTACTGCTGACCCTCTGCCAGCATCTTTGGGTGGATCAACCCTTTAATCATATCCCAAGTCCGCCACTGGTAAGATTTGACGTCACAGGAACGGATTTGGAAACATTTTCTATAAATTTCATATTATTTTTAGTTTGCACCATCATAATTAAGTCTCATAACTTATCAAGTTGGTGAGAGTTTATAACACAAGTAATAAATAATTAATCAACGGTGGATAAAAAGCTCAACTGTTTTTTTCATGTTTATATTTCAGATACAGGCCAAAGCTCAATTTACTGGAGATAAGACAAATGGAACGTAATAAACCCAGACCCACAAAATTTGAGTATCCACTTTAAATTATCTGTTTTTTTTTTGTTGCTTTGTTTTTTATAAATTTTATATACATATAATTACTTGTCATGTAAATAAATGAATATATTCTCAAACATATTTTTTTCGTGTTAAATACCTTGAAAACTTAATTAATTATCGATTACAATAATTTAAAAAATATTTCACTGTTTTTTGTTTTTACTTTATTTATAGTAAAAGCGTAAGAAAAACGATAACACGAGATGGGGAAAAATATTTTCTATATTTATTACTAGCAATAAACTTCAATTATGACGCATGTTAATCAAAAGTTTTAATATGTTTTGAAAATATTTTTTAAATTCAAATTAAAAGTTATTCAATATTTATCGTTTTTCTGTTCAAAAGTATTATTTTTACAATCAAGTACCGCACCAGTAATGATGTTCACAAACTCAAAAATATATGAATAAAAAATTAAATATGTTCTACATCCATAACGTGTTTAAGAATAAATTTTTCTAAGCTGTCATTTCTTGAATATTTTATTTTGGTTCCAATGATATTTTTACAGAACTTACATACAGACGGCGAGAATGATTTATTTTGATTTAATAAGAAATTATAGGAACAAAAAAGTTACAATATAAAAAAAGTGGTAATGATTAGATATAAAAGTGGTAATGATTAGACATGAAAGTGAACTTATATATGAATATAAGATCAAGTCTATTTTGTAACTTTATTGAGATAATCGAGGAAATGAAGTGACATTCTGATGGTTATGTATGGAATATTTTTTGTTGAGATAAGTAACTAAAACGTACCTACAACTTTCATATACTTTTCATACATCAGTAACTTTTATAAATTTATATATTGTTATTTGCATACCGGACAAAAATTAAAGTTATTTGTCGTCATATTTTGGAATTTCCCTAGGGAAAATATTGACATTATTTTTTGTTGCAATATAAGCCGAATAACTTGTTTAATAATTCACTAGTGCGTTTCAACTAATACATATGATAACGAAAAGAGTTTTTTACTCAATTCAACTAAGTAAAATATATTACAAATATAATTAAGCTTATATCTGAAGATCGGTACGAAGTTCAAAGTCAACCAAGCTGATTATGTTCAATATCATAATACTTTTAACCTGTTCACCGCGTTAAACATCAAACTCCACGAATCCTGTGCGCGGCACAATTTCAGCGTTTTTTAATTTCTAAGTTTAAACATATATTTTGTTTAGAACCACTGATATTTGATTACAACACCAAGTAAACATGACACTTAAGTAATTTTCTGATAATAAATAATAGTCATTACTCTTAAGGAGACTCATTAAATAAAGGAGATAAACTTAACATTACGTAAAATAAACAAAGGAATGCTACGATCAAATAAATGCTTCATGACACTCACCCAATCAAATGTATAAAGCACTAGTAATGTTTATTTACGTAAGAGAGACATAGTAATGTTTATTTACGTAAGAGAGACTCATCGCAGGACTCGATCCGCGTGACAGGTCGTTAATGCTGGAAATATTGAGAAACCAAAAAAATTCGGCGCTCTGTTTATTCAACAATATCTCATAAACTAATATATTATTTGACAAGGTTTTCAGAGATGTCGCTAGAATAAAGATTATTTTAAATTTTAGTTCAATTTTTATTCCGGTTTTGTGTCATTTTTTTTAAGTATTTGTGATTTGAAACTTGGATTGTCGTCAGATCACAGGCGTTTGTGCTCCCCGCGGGGAACAGGTTAAATAATATCAAATGATTTACTAAAAAAAATTATTACAATACTTAATAAATATTTCAAATATGAAAAAATTAAACGCAGTTCGTATGTTTGATATTTATAAAAACCTCAGTCTTTTTTTGGTATAACTTTTGAATTCTGCCCTGTGCTTTTGTGTTTGATTCTCGGTGCTGGTCAAACAAATGTATTGCAGAGTATTTTTTTACAGTTAGTCCATTTTAAATATAAACAATCAATTTCTATGCATTTATTATTTTAAGAAAAAGTTTTTTTTATAACGCAGGTAATATTGCATTTAAAAAATGCATTGAAAATTGGTTGCTATGAACTGAGATGTTACTTTTAAGATTAAAAATATTATCTAAAATAGTGTGAGAAAAAAATGAGGTTGACTGAAAGTTTTAAGATTTTTGCACAAAATGTATTGCTGAAAGATTGGTAGAATTATAATCAACTGCAGTAACATAGTTAGTGTAGTTCCCTAAACATAATGATGTTGTGGATTCGTATTCTTCAGAAACATTAACTTATCGAAGCAAGGCATTTGGTGCAGTGTTTTCACCCTTATTAAACATTGTTCCAGCTGTTTGTAAAAAACAATAAAATAACAATAAACCTTTCAGAAATTACAGTGGAGGACGCAAACGTTTATCAATGCATATTGTATTAAAAATTAGTATGTTTGATAAGATAACATTCAAATGAAAAAAATCACAGTGTAGTTATAGAAAAATGTGATTTATTTATAAAAAAATTGTATAAATTCTAATTAAATTAAAAAAAAACATAATTTAGTATCCTTATTTAATACACTGTAAAGGTGATTTAATAACATTCAACTTTCATAAATTCAACACAGAATGAGTAACCGTATAAAAATATCTACGGAATATAAATTTATCCCCGAACGCAGAAAATATGAACTGTTTTTGCGTATTATTTCTCACAAAGTAAATTCAATTAACGCTGAGCAAAGAGCGTCTGATTCGATGAATAGTAATGAATTTGCCAAGCAACTTTTGGCCCTTTGAACAAACACCACGGAGGCCCGGAGACGGGCATAAATTTTGAGACCTAACAGCGTCCGCCTCTGGTATGAGGAGCCTCGAAAGTTAGCGGGGCTTTCTCTGTCAACACCATTCTTATACGTGCAAACATAATTATTTTTAATCCTGACGAATTTGTTGGTTTTTGTATTAAAAAGTAATAATGGTCCATTTAATTTCAACGTGTTCCTGCAACACCATAAATGTAACCCCTAAAGATTTTCATGAGCAATCAAATGGTCTCCTTGACTCTTTACATATCAACATTGCCAAAAACGTCAATTATTTCGTTAATAAACAAAAGTAAGATTACGGGGCTAAGGTGAGAGCCCTAGGGGATCCCATTGAGTGTCTCTAATTATTAAGACATTAAGGGTGCCTCGAATTGATAAGACAACCGATAAAAGTTTTTTTTTGAAACGCATATCTTGATCAGGCACCATCCAAAAATTGCAAGGAATTTTAAACAACTTTTTAAACATTCATCAATATTACTTTAGTTCATTCAAGGTCGATACCGACTTCAAAATAATATTCAATTCAATCAAGTGATGTTGAAGTTGTCAAAAATAGAGTTGAAGTTGTCAAAAATATTAAGTGCACGGCATCACATCATCATCGTGCATTAATCATCAACAATATCACTCAGGATGGGTCTTGAGCTTGCAGGATTTTCTGTACATCCAGTATACAACGTCCTCCATTGTACTATCCAACTATATTAAGGTTTGTCTCTGTACTTTTATACGCCTTGTCGAATCGCTAAACAGAGCCTTCTTTGCTGGGTCTATGTCTGGCGTGCGACATAAATGCCCAAGCCAGTGCACTTACGCTATTTTCCACCGACATGTTTCCACCAATTGAGTTGTCAAGATGCAAAAACCTGCCATGGAAGACGTCGAGTAAAAAATCCGCTTCGCACATAATTCAATAAAAAAATATTTAAATTTTCCCTGTGTTTTTTGTTAAAAATTATGAGACTCGTATTATTTATTGTTTCTAGAGGCACAAAGCAGAAAATATACCACGCTAAAATTTAATTTACATTTGAGGTAGTTAATCATCATTTACTCAAAACAGAAAAAAAATCTTCTAACGCGGGTTTTGCATTTTGACGACTCCATTCTTTTTGCTTTTCACGCTATAAGGATATTTCCGTCTTATTATGTTTGAAGGAAAAATGATTGTTTATTGAGGTTGTTATATGTTAAGAATTAATAATTTATCAAACAACTTTTGGAGACAGAAATTGATGATATTTAAATAAAATGTCAGTTAATATTAAATTAATATGTTTCCTTGTTAAGTATTTAGATCAAACAAGAATATATGATTAATGTTGTATTTTTTATGTCTTGGTTGGCAAGACGCTTGACTTCCAGGAGGAAGTTTCCGATGTTACCAAAAAAAAAGGTGTCAAGTCTAGTAGAAAATTTGGTCTGTAGCAATACTCGCGTTCGCTAGACTTATGCTAGTGTTGTTAAACCTTCAAGTGCAGTAGTTTTGCCAATATGTGGGATGATGAACTGTGAGATTCGTGCCTACTTCAATGTTATATAAGCCCAAAGGCTTGAACAATGGGGCTGTACACAAATTCTCCTAGTAACGCTCTCCAATACGCACATAACGCTTGTTAGGAAGAGTCGAAGGGTACCAAATGCATGAATGACTATTTTATTCTTTGGACCAGACTTGAGAAGAACCGAGAACATAAACCGTTTACATATAGATAAACAGGAATCGAACAGTATCACGTACCGAAAATCGTTTCATAAACTGTTTTAAAAAAACGATAAAATATCGGATATGATCTATTAAATAAAGGTATTTAAAGTACAAGCAGTTTTGTAAAATATTAATTTATGTTTAGTAAAAATATCTTTATTTGAGTAGAATAAAATAAATTTAAAAGTAATACTTGTATATTTCGTAAAAATATTGTATATAGTAAATTTTTGTGATTTGTTAAAAAATGTAACATTTATGAATGCCAAAAAGTACCGAAACAAACATTTTGAACCCGACAAAAGCTAGGGTTGCTGCGATGGTTTTGTCGGATTTTGTGTAGTAGAAGTAGGAGTTGGAGAAGCATTGGGGCCTTTGTGTGATCGGAGGGATGGATTGCCGGGTATTCCGGGCCCCAAAGCCTGCCTGGATCACTTTATCTGTAACGCACAGGCCTTACCATTTTTGGGGTGACAACAGGACATGAAACCCACAGAGGGAGATGTTCAAAGTTTCGTTTCCTCGCGTAGAAACTGTAGATCGAAGATAGTGTTAAGATTATTCGTTGAATATCATAATGGACGTTAAAATTTATTGCGAGTAATAACTCAATATTTCGAAACAATATGATATAAAATTGAATCCACAAATTTTCCTCAATCATCAACTAATACTTGAAAATAACTTTTATTTGCATTTTATACCATCTCTTTGTAGAAGAAATGAAGAATATGTGTTAAGATAGGAAAATCTGGTGTTTTATCCTCTCTACTTATATTGATAGGGAAATGGCGTGATGGTATAATTGTGTGTATTATTTAATTTAATATTAATATAAGAACAATTTATATAACGCCGTTTAGAAAACAAACTGTCCACAAGGGGACTCCAATTCGGAAATCGAACTCACCATTATTGACAGGTTAAAAATGTATCTATTCATTCGTTTAGTACCCATCAACATATCTGAATTGATGATGCAGACACGTTAAATATCATGACCGGGAGGCAGCATCATCTTCAAGCCTAATGATCGAGTCTTCGGGCTAAGAAGCAATAGAAGTACCTCACGTGTACGTTAGTACACGTTTAGAGCGTGCGAGTATTGTCACCCGGTACACTCTTTAACCACGTTGGTAGTTTTTTTTTTTTTTTGAGAACTATCGGAAATCAAACCCGACAACTCCGAGTGGAAGACTTTCATTTTAATAACTAGACCACGGAGTTCATCGTTTAATCGGAGAGTATAAACCTCGACGGCTTTCTATCAGCATAGGTATGTAGTCATACCAGTACATGCTTCCTTGTTTCTAAAACTCTTTCTCTTTCTTGTTTCTAAAACCTCTCATTTAATTATTTTTTTATCTCCTTTAATTTTTGTTTGTCAACTTCTTATTCTGTTTAACTTGCTAACATCTTAACATACTCGTAGTAATAATTTTAAATACTTTTTTTATTGTTGTATCATTTACAACTATATATAAAACCAGTAAGAGGTTGGTTCATTTACAAGTACCATATATATAAAACAAGTAAGAGTTTTGGCATGTTGGCTCATCATTTACAATTATATATAAAACAGGTAAGAGTTTTGGTATGTTGGCTCATCATTTACAATTATATATTAAACACGTAAGAGTTTTGGCATGTTGGCTCATCATTTACAATTATATATAAAACAAGTAAGAGTTTTGGCATGTTGGCGCATCATTTACAATTATATATAAAACAAGTAAGAGTTTTGGCATGTTGGCTCATCATTTACATTTATATATAAAACAAGTAAGAGTTTTGGCATGTTGGCTCATCATTTACAATTATATATAAAACAAGTAAGAGTTTTGGCATGTTGGTTCATAATTTACAACCATATATAATATAAAACAAGTAAGATATTGTAATTTGTTTTTATCAAACACTAATAATACATAAAATATAAACAAGTGAGAGTTTTGGCATGTTGGCTCATCGCTCTTTATATGTCGTCCTTTATTGTCCAAGCCGTTATCTCTAAAACCATTCACCGGTTGCTCAACCTTGTTGGTTAGTTTTAAACGGTGAATTAAAAATATTTGTGTGTTTTTTAAACGGTGAATTAAAAATATTTGTAAGTACGTTTTTCATAGCTTATATTTTTTGGTTCTTTCCCACCTTGTTTTTCCATTCGCTGTCTTTAGTAACTTTCATATGTAACTATATTGTTTCACTTGTTTTATTTTTCATTTGTTTTTGATGTCTTAAGTACGTATAAATATTTCTATTTCATTGCGCGATAGAGAAAATAATATTACAGTACACTTTTCACGAATTAGCGTAACTCTTGCCTGGTTGTTTGTAAAAGATTGCTGTATGGCAAAAAACTCGTAATTTGTCTTAAATAAAATAAGTGTTCATTTACATATATTTTCATGAATATGTAACTTTTAAATTAATCATTGATTTGATTGAAATTAAAATTTTGTGAGAAATTTTAAATGTATATTTTTGATGACTTTTTTTGGTACAACTATTATAGTTTGCCAAAAAGTAAAAAGCTAAATGTACTTTTGTTTAATATTAAAAATTTATTTTCCTATACAACAGTTTTTATTTTAAGTCTTCCATAGTTCGTCTACAATAATTCATACAAATAAAAGTTATTACTTTTCTCGCACCGTGGTTTAAGAACCAGTTAAAATAGATATAAAATGTTATATTCTTGTCCGCTTTGCTTCGTATCTACTTCTTCTTTCTCTATTCTCACATGTGAAATAAGTGCGTACCCTAAAAAGCATGTTAGATTTTCTCTGGTATTTTAGAGGATTTTCACGCGTTAGAAAATATTTAGATCTTCTCACATGAGAATTCATTTCAGAAAAAATCTTAAAGTTTATTTATTTTATTAATCTTAAATTATAAAAGTAGTGAAAGTGGTATATATCTTGAAAATGTGGAGTTTAAGTCATGGCTTAAAGTGTTTCAAGTCTTAACTGGTTTGGCGTCATATTACATGACCGACTACGAGATCGTCTAGCTCTCAGAGAAGAAAACACCTAAATAAAGCTAAGTGAGCAAACGGGTGAAAACTTTTAATCGCACTGTTGGAATGTTGGACCTTTTCGCATGGAATATACTTCTGAAATGTCTGTGGGCTGAGAATAAAACCCTTTTTTAGGGTTTCTGGAGTAATTCCTTATTGAAAAACGCTGTAATAAAAAAAAACTGCATTTCAGGAGGGACTTCGCTAAAGAAATATATCATTTTTTTATTACAATACAAATTATTGTTAATTTAGATTTAACAATAATAAAAAAATGTGTTTGTGTATTATTTCTTATAACAATTAATTTGAAGAAGTTTTTTTTATATTTATTGTTAAAAATAATTAATACGCCGAGTGCCACTGTTGTCAGACGTAATTCGCTATTCTGTTTGATTTTTAAAATAAATTGTGATTTATTATAATTTTGAGTATTCTTGAAGCTGTACTCAATATTTCGTTATATTTATAGTCTATTTTTTTAGTCAATAGCAGTGTATGCTATATTGCGACAGTCATGTTAATATTGTGGTAAGTTTAATGGATTATTTATATTTATTTTTGATTAACGTTCGTTTTCTCGTGCAATATTTCAATTGAGTTGATTTTTTTCTGCCTCAAAGATATGGCTTTAGCCAATACTTGAAGATAATCCTTTTTAGGAAGTTATTTCAAAGATAATGTTTATATATGAATACTACATACACTAAAATTCTCTCGCAGATTTTTTTAACCTAGCGGTCAACAACTATCAGAGACGAAAGTTAAAATAAAATGTATTTTATATTCATTTGATTTATCTTGATATAAAAAGGTTGGAAATTCATTAACTATACAAGACTCGACAATCTGCCCCTTTCAGCACAAAAATGCGAATCTCAATATTTTAGCAAACAATTAATAATATTTTTGTTATATTTTGTTAGCTTGTATCGATTTCATTTGAATTTAAAAATTAAACAAATTAATCATTTCGAGAAAAACAAGGGTTGACACACACCGGCGTGCCAAAATCGAAACAGCGCTTAAATCATGCTTGACATTTTGAAGTAGTCAGGGCTGGCCCTAGAACCATATGCGCCCTAGATAAATCATCGATCAGGGCCGCACTCGGGATTACCTAACGCCAGCCGATCGCTAATACATAAATCCTACCAGGCCCGTGTGCTTATGTCGGATTTAAGGGGGACTGGACCCCTTTTTGGGGGCGGGTCGGCCCTGCAATGGGGGTGGGGGTGACACCCCTGATACGGCCTAACCATTTTCTGAAAATCGAATCAAATGAACGTTCATTATTTTATATTGGATGTTTGTTTCAGTGTGAAAATGTAACCTGCATTTTTTAAATTTAAATCTTTTTTCATTCATTATTATTTTTCAATTATTGCGCGTTAGACATGGTCATGGATATTAATTGAAGTTATTATGAAACTTAAGTTGATTATTTGGAAGAAATTACTTCAAAGCAATAAATATGCCTAAAATTATATTTGTGGTCTTTGGGCTAGAATAAGAAGATTTTCTTAGAATGTATAAATAAATACTATTTAATATATTATTTCTAGGTATAATTTAAACCGTCATGACTTTTAACTGCCAGGCAGTATATTTAAAAAGTCAATACTAAAATAAGTCGTGGCATTAATATTTTAGTTATGTTTAGAAAATGTTATTTAGTATTTATTTATTTAAAAAAACAAAACTTTTAAGCAATATATTCGTAAATGTATACAATAAATGACTTCATTTGTAATCAAGAAAACTTCAACTAATAGTTTTTGGTCCTGTTTAAGAAAAATAAAAAGATTATGCACCATATTTCATAGTATAATTATCCCACTTAAAAATGCAACTATGAATGAAGTAATAAAATTCAATCTATACTTAACTTATTTGAGGAAGACGAGAGGTGATGAATTCTTTGAAAAAAAAAATGTTTATTGCCCCTGACTAAACGCAAATCAGCTTTTTTTATTTAAATTACCGTTTCAAATTTCAGCTCCGTCCGGGCATATGATTAAAACAATCTTAATGCGCTCATCAAAATAAAAATAAAATATGAAAATAAACAACACGCTGAGGCCTATCTATGACCAATCTATGAATAATCGGACCCACCGATTTGGATTTTTGTTTAGGCCTACTCTACGTAAGGCTGTGTAAGGGGTACGAAACAATCTGCCACGCACGCCCATTAATCATTTGGTAATATTGATACACACATGTGTAGTCGCATGTTATGTAGATGGAAAGCCTGCGGATAGGGTGACCAGTTGTAAAGAAATTGAAACCATAATTTTTAGTTAAAAAATAATTATAGGGAGTAATATAAAAGAAGTAAGTGTAAATCTTTATATTGCGAAACAAATATAATAAAATTTCCAATTTGGTTTTTGTACCTCTTTTCGTCTTGAGATTGTTAAAAAATTTAGATTTGCATGTACATTTTACCTCCAGTATTCAGAAAAAGGATTCAGAAAAACTCATGCACTTATTTCCAGTGCAAAATAATCAAATGCATTATTTTACAAGTATTAATTATTTTATTTATTGATTTGATAATATTTTGATAATGAATACGAAATAATAAGATGATATTATCATAACTTGAGTTTCAAGTTGTTTACCAAGCTCTTCTTCAGGAAAGCTACGAAAATGTTTGTTTTTCTAACGGATCGGCAAAGGAGCTCGAAATTTGACTAGTGATACTAATATAATATTTTAGTAATGAAATTTTCCAAGTAATTTTTAATAAGTAGATATAAGGTATGGCAAAATCTAGAGCCCGAAAGATTTTAATTTCATAAGGATGATGTAATGATTTATAAGAGTTAAATTCTAATGAGTAACTAAAACAAAAATATTACAATTTATACAAATAGCATCTAGTGTCATTGCAACGGAAAAAGTAAAAAATAAAACGGATTTTAAATTATAAGCAAATGATTTATCATATATTATTTAATTACGACAAAATTATGGAAGATTCTCGACTAAATTTCGTAAGAATTCAATTTTCTCTATACACATAAAAGCCAACTAACGCTTAATCAAAATACATATTTGATTGTTACATGTCCTGTCCTTAATCAAAAAACAATTTATAAATCGCCTTTAAAAATGACATGTAGGAAATTAAAGTTAAATAAGTTCATAATTAAAATATACAAATTAGATTAGTTAAGACATACATTTGGATATAGGTATAGCCTTTGGCAAATATTTGTACCATAGATTACTTGGTTAAATTAAAAAAAACATAAAATTATGAAGTGCCGTTAAAGGAGCGTATTTTCTTCATAGGCACTCTAGCTCTGAAATTGAACCCATTTATTGGGATAGTTGGAATTTGAGTTAGACATTGAGGACATGTCATCTTTTTTATCCACGATCACCTTTATTGTTTCGCTCATATTCATACCAATTTTTATTCACACTCATGTTCATACTCGTACTAACATTTAATTATAGCCATTTCTTATTTTCTCGCCTTACCTTGAGTCGATCAGGCATTGATGCAGCTGCCAGGCGTAATTTGTTTTTCTTTGTTAAAATTTTATAACAAATTCTGATTTATTGAATTCTTGGCTATTTGGTATTTCTGAAGCTATGCACAGTATTTCATTTTATTTATAGTCTATTTGTTGATTGATCCTATAATAAGTTTTTTTCGTTAGTCTAAGGTGTTAATTTTGTTATTGCAATAGTTATTTTAATGTTGCGTAGTATTTAATGAATTGATAAACTTTATTTTTGATGAATTTTTGTTTTTTAAGAATAATTTTTTTTTTCATTAATGTAAAATGTTATATACAACCTAAATCAGGTGCTTTAAGTAATTATTCATAAATAAACTAGAATTCATTATGTAATTTTAGTTAACTGTGAATGTAGCTATAGGAAGCACTTAAAGACATCCCTTTTTGAAAATTCTTATTTAAATGTATGATTGAACATGAACATGAACTACACATATACACAACATTCTACCTAAAGCCGTATGTGTTACTATCACATATCTGTAGATCTACAAGGGTTTCTATGTAGTTCGTCTTCCCTTGGTAAGTTTACCGCGGTTTTCATACCAAATATGATTTTTTTGGTATGAAATAAATGAACATATGAAGACTGTGGATCTATCTAAACGCCGCAGCTACTATCTTCTTATGCTTACACTCAACTTTTTTTTAATCAGTAGGGGGTTCGAATCCTGAGTTAGGGCGCCCTTGATGAGAGTGTTCTCTAAACGGCGTTATATAAATTGTCACCATTTTTTAAATTCAATTCTTTTCGAAGCCATGTTCGTATCGTTCGCCATTTTTCGGCAATTTAACAAACAAAAGATGAATAAATTTGTGTGACGAAATAGTTTCACATCTCAGACAAAACGTGTCGACCCTACCACCACTTGAAGCCTATTCGGTGCCCATTTTTAGTCCATAATCGCTTAATCGAAATAAATTACAGTGTGCGAGGGCATTACTTAGTCGGCTGACCCCCTCCACTTCCCCTTCTTCCCTCTCTACCACCTCACTAGCCCCTCCTCTTGCCCAGCCCTTCCCTCCTCAACAGTCGGCCGGCCGGTCGGCCAAATCCTTTTCTAATTAGAATATAAATTACTTTTCCTACAGATATATGCCTAATACTCACCCCCTGGACCCGAGCAGGGGGTGAGTTTTTAATACAGGGTAGTATATTATGTAAAAATCTTCGGTACATGATGAATAGCTTTGGGGGAATATTTATTTTAAACTTTCGTAAAGCCCCGTTGTATATTTTGTATACGATTCTTTAATCCATTGTTATTTTTTGTTTAACCAAATTTGGTTTCTTATTTTTTCCTTTGTTTCATTTTTTAATTTATGTTTTAAAAAATTATCTCTTGCTAGGCTTAAAGAAAATCTGAACTTACTTTTTTTTATATATGAAAAAAATGTCGAAATGTAATATCCTAACTTAAGACACATAGACACGATAATGTATATATAGTGTGTAAAAACCTTGCTTGAATTACCATTGTCTTATTTTCTCGTTTTTCGTTGAATGCATTACAATTTGGTGAGACGATTTCGTTTTCCTGGGGTAATCAGTTCCAACCAATAAAAAATATGTTAAACAAGCCACAATATGGAAATCGAACCCACAACCTCTGGCTAGAAGACACGTATCTTATCAACTAAATCACAAAGGTCACAGTAATATTCGTCTTTTTCTACGTCGAGCCACGATGCTAGGGATTATTACCCACACTAAAACTGTTGTATGTCGTGCACATTATAACACATTTCAACTTTACCGGCATTCCTCTATCCGTAGACTCTGTGGGAAATGAAGACCCTCACAACTCTTCTCCTGGTCCCTTCAGCATATAGGTGGCCTATCTTTGCTCTTGCAGCCCTCTACATTTCCAATGATCATGAATTTTTTCATATCCTCTGAAGAATTTATCAAGTATATAATCTTGATAACATTTTCGAGATGTTAAGTTCTTCTTATCACAGGTTTTTGTTCATCTATCAGTTCTTTAATAATTTATGAAGAATGTATTCTCCCTATTGAAAATAATAAGGGAAAAGAAGAAATATTGTATTATACACATGACCACGACGAGGTCCGTTACATTTGAAGATCTCAGTAACCTAGTTGGTTTATTTTTTTTGAAGTGAGTTGTTTTCGACTGCCTTGCTTATGACGTACAAGGCTTATCAGCACGATAATTGGCTTCCGGTGCAAACTGGCATGCTCCGGATTTTCCCTAGTGTTAATCTCTACATGTTGTGTTTTTGTCCCCGTGGTGCAGTGTATGGAATAGGGAGGAATGCGTCTGCACACGTCTTTTATGGAACCTATCCCGGCATCTGCCTTATGACTGAGGAATCGCAGTAAACTTAGTCGGGATGGCTGGCTCTATGGCCTTCGATGTGACTTTTCTAGTCCTCGGCATTACTAGACTAGACGTTTATCTCTCAACAATGGAGGTTGTGGGCTCAATTTCAGAATGTATCCAAAAACATTAAAAAAGGGCTTTAATCTGTCTTAAGATGTCGTTTGGTAACAATACTCAAACGCACTAGAAGTTTGGGAGTGTAATTACTTGTTTCTTAGTGGTAATATTTCAAATACGCTCAATGACGAGCTTTGAGTAACATGCGTATTTCGATTGTTTCCCGGTCACGCTCTTTAAAATGTCCGTACTTTTAATAAATTTTTCTTCAGGAAACATACATCACTTTGAAAATATGTTTTTTTTTCTAAAATTAACTTAAAAATTCTCAAGTGTTTATATTGGATATACTTAATAAACAAATTTATTGAAGTAAATTAATGTGTGATACAACCAAGCTTCTAACAGGTCATAACTTTTATTTGATTGAGTGAAAATTGACTTTCGTGTGCATCAGAGAGTTAAATTAGAAATAAACTTCCCACTTAACCTTGCATATGCGTTGTTCACTCACGAACTTAACGATATAATCTATATTACATTTTATGGTTAATTTGTTTATTTTTTTAACAAGTTAACATTGTTTATTTAAAATTAGCTCAATGAAACCACATGCCTTCTTTCTGGTTGTCTTCAAAAATAGTATCGCTCAAAATATTTATACAGAATAAATATAATCATATAACGCTTCATAAAGTACATCTTTTTTCAGCTTTTTACTACGCGCTGAAATTCAAATTGGGATATATCTGCGTTGAAAAATTTGACGTTTAGATATTTTTTGATGATGGTTAAATTTATTGTAATGTCTACCATAAATAGTTTGAATGCAATATTTTAAAGAATTATAGATTACTTTTTTTAAGAACTGAAAGTAGTTAAATACATTGGGAACGTAGTGTAAAAGAAAATGTGAACCCATTTTTTTTTTATATTTTGATTGTAACGCTTCATAAAATAAACATTTTTAACGAAACGTCATATCTTATCAAAAATCAAATTTTAATTGCTTGTAATAATTTTTTAGATTTTTTTACCAAATATGATTTTGATTACATAATTAATATGTGATAAAAACAAAAAATATTATTAATAATAGAATAACCATATACATACTATATAAATCCATGTATTACATATTCCAATTGATCAATATTTGGATATAAACATGTATAAAGGACCCAAACGCATTTTACCAGTTCTAAGAAATTAAGGAAATATCACAGTGCTTTATATGGGTGTAAATACTATTGGGTGTTAACATAAATACTATTAGGCGTCCGTTTTTTTTTCAATTTAAAAATGAGCACCAAAATTAAAACAAAATGGTAAATGTTATATATACGTCATTCATAACATGGTTTAAGGTCCACTGATCGTCCGGAACGCTCCATGTCTTTCAGGTCGAAACTACCGTCTTTGAAACGCAAAAACCATCACGAGCTGTCCCTTCATTCATATAATCTTCCCCGTACACTTCGCAAATATCGCGAGCAGCTTTGGCAGCTTTATTCCCTCGATTGAACGCAAACAGAAGGAGGTGTCGAAAATGCTCACTTTCGTCTACTTGCTATTCCATTTTGAAGGCTTGTAATCAAATAAAATTATATATGTTACGTAAAAGCAAACACAATATCTTGTAGAACAAAAAAAATTCTTTCGAATTACGTATAATTATATTTTGTTTTAATTTTGGTGCTCATTTTTAAATTGAAAAAAAACGGACACAACTTATGTTAACACCAAATACATGTTTTATATGACGGAATTTCACAGTAAAATATTTAAATGCCTTGATATTTTTTTGTACATATATGGGATTAAATCATGTTATTCGACATTTTAAATAAAAGGAAAAAAATGTAAGGTGGGTTGGTTCCATTTTAAATATATATGTTATTTTTGTTCAACCATCAATTACAAATAGGCGCCTTAGCAAAAAAAAATTACGTATTATTATTAAAAATTTAAATCTTTGACTGAGGTAACCCAATATAAAATATTTTTTAATAAAAAAATACAATAGTAATACTGTTTGGTTGTAAGAAATTGCTTTGTAACAAAGGTCTACCAAACGTACCATATACACAAATAATAAAATGATAATTTTTCAAACGTTTCGACTTTCATTTTGTGGAATTTCCATATAAGAATTAAAAAAAACTAATCACTTCATTATTCCACTAATTACATTAATCCATATTATATGTACCTTCGATTCCATGGCTCTTTAGGCGCAATGCTGATAAATTGATGACTATGTGAGGGATTAGAATTTTTAACAATAAATTATATCCTTATTTTACTAATTAAATTGATCCTTCGCTACACTATCATGATTCCACCTGAAGAGAGACTCGGGATTGTTGGTAGAAATACGTGCAGCAGGAATTAATATAATAAGTGGAATACCAAAGTAATTCAATGTTACATATTCTTTTAAAATAATATTTATACATTATTTAGTATAATGGTAGCAATTTAGTTATTTAATTAATTAATTTACGACACAAGAGTGTCTTTTACAAACAAATGCTCATTAGACAAGTTGATAATAAAAATACTTAAAATGATTAAGAAAAATCAAAACTTTATTTTAGACTAACATTTAAATACAAAAAAGCAGTAATAATAATAACAAAGTAATAGTATAAATATTTTTTTTAAACGTATTTAATCACCTTCTGTATGGCGACTGTTATGATGAATATGACGTGAAAGATTATTCCTAGATTTCTGTACTTTATTATAATAATATATAATATATTTTTTGTACTATATTTCAACAGTAAAAAAATAAAACACATTTATGCTAACATTGATTTTACGAGTATTCAAGAAAAAAATATTAAAACATTCACTTTAAAATTGATTTACTTTGAATTGGATAGTTCTTTCTAAATTTAATACTGGAATGAATCAGCGTTGCTAATTTCACACGTATCTGAAGAAATATTTATCAACACCATCACTTTTCGCAACTGGCTGAGATTTAGACCTAAATTATCGTCGCTTCAGTCTATAACTACGTGCTCAAATCGTATCCTCAACGATTGAAATTATCTAATAAATTTTTCATGCTTCCCACCCAAACTCTTATTTATGATAAATCTTAGACATGATCCAGATCGCATGAAATTTATTCGATACGTGAAATCAATCTGTGTATGTATTCTTTTCAATTAAAAATTGATAGACTTGATATTGTATAATATAGAAATGATGCTGCAAGTAGTTTAGTGATTGATAGATTAGTAAATACTTTATTTTTTGATAAAACAATTTATCCCGGTAAGATATCTTTATAGCAGGGATATACAACAGTAAATAATAGGTGACTTATAGACCAATTTTATAATTTTATTTATTTATTTAATTTATTTAACACTTCATCGTTTTGATAGGCTTATTGCTAGGTAGGAATTTCTTTCAATCAACCAGTTGTTGACAAGTGGAAGATATATTAAAAAAATTGTATTGAGAAGTTCTACTTATTTATTTAAACATTTTACTGTTCAGTATACGAATGGCAAGTTAATTGTCCAACTGTAATCTCTTCCAGACTTTCAGACAAAAATGGTGTAAATCAAGTAAAAGCTTCCTTGGCGTAGTGGGTAAGACACTTATCTTCTATTCGGAGGCTGCAGATATGATTCCAATTGGAACCGAGATTTTTTTGAAAATACTCATTCTAGTATAACGGCTATTTAAGGTGTGTCTGGTTGGCTGGAAGATACCATATCCCAATATGGTGGCTAGGTTGTACTGCATAGAACAAAACTGCAATACAATATTGTATTATTTACACTTTCGTTGTATACATCACAAACTGGCGAGCATATATGTTGATTTCTTCCAATTAGCCAGAAATATATTCGTGTTAAGAAAACCTTTAGTGAAAACCTTTCTTCCCAAAATATTCCTTAAATAAAGATAAACTATATTGTATGTAAAAAAATCATTAAATGTTAAGAAAGTTTTAGTATTTTTGAATAATATTTTTCTCTTAAGCTGCTATATTTTCTAATGTTCTAATTACGAATATTTGCTCATTTATTCTGTTTTTTTTTTGACAAAAAAAACATGTGTTTATGTATATACACGAGTAAATTATTTAAATGCCCAACGATTGGATCAACTGTAATTTTGTCGGATGAGAAATTTTAATATTTAAAAGAATTATTCTCACATTCGACAACGCAGCCCATTATAATTTATTCAAGACCTACATTGAAAAATTCTGTCACCTGCCACTGTATAGTAGTAGGTAGGCTCGGAGCTACTGTGAGAAGTCTTCAATAAATTCTATTTACAGGGTCAGAACAGAACTCGCTGGCGATCTTATGTAAAATAATTACAATCGGATATATATATGATATAATGTAAAAATGTATCCAGCTCGCAATTTTGCCGATCTTGAGATACGAAAAGAAAACACATCATTGGTTTCGGAATGAGGAACGAATATATGAAAAAAAGACAATAAAAAACAAATACAAACTGCAAATGTCAGTGGAAAGTGAAGAAAACAGAATACAAAAAAATACGGTTTGATCAAGGGAATGATATTTGGAAAAAGCAACCTAGAAGTTGAATGGATGTATGTAGTAAAGTGAAGGATTTGTATCGAGATAAAAATCTGGTGTCCTTTACCTACTCAGACAGTGAAATGTTGTGATGGTATTTATGAGATATTATTGGAAATTAACATATCTTTGAATGGGTTTCTATGTAGTAAAATATTTTAAGATGTAATATAGCCATGAAATATACATTTGCCATGATTAAGGTTCGATTCTCGATGGTATCCAAAATATAAAAAAAGGTCCTGAGTCAATACTAGTAGTTGCTACAATTTTGTGGATGTTTAGCCAACATATATGATGATGAACTGCGAGTTGCATGCCTAGTCCAGTAGTATTTCAGTCCGAGATAGCCAAAAAAGGGGGTTAAGATTGTTTGAGAGTTCTACACATAATATTTTCACCTGTTAGACGTATACGTATATTGTTTCACGCCCAAGTGCGGTAGTATTTCAAAAAAGATATCTAATTCTGTGGTTGTAATTCGAAAGCCTAATTCATGAAGACGACAATGCTTTCAGCAACGTTCTTAAAAAAATACACACCATCAATTCAGATATGCTGAAGAGAACTTTAGGAATTATTTGATGCTTAATATCAAGTTTGTAATTAAAACGGTTTTTTTATAATTAAAAGATGCATTTTTAACTATTTTTGTAACACGGAATTTGGAAAATAACGAAGTAAATGTTGAATATCACTGCTTTTAATAAATTTTGACTTTTAGTTGAAAACAGGTTATACTACGAGAATATAAGTGTTTTAAACCAGGCTTATCTTTAAAACTGTTAAATATTAACATTGTCCTGAATGTCACATTTAAAACCGATACATTATGTATGTCAGACTGAAGTTAATTAAAATTCATGTTAAATTTTTGACTTTGCGTTTCAATTTTCGGACTTAATTAAAATTTTGTGCTCGTGTTTTTCCTCGGCGTTCTAAATTCAAACTCTTTCAAATTTTATTAATGGACCACTACGATCGTGCGTGGGAGGGTCAAAAGACAAAAATTCCGTTTGTATGGCTTCACCGAGGAAATAATTCAAATAAATTGGGGTTGTCACATAAAAAGGGAAGAATGCAGCTGATCCAATTAAAATAAAACTTATCTTAAACAAACGAATTTTTGGTGATGTAGCGTATTTTACTGAAATTTATTTTCAATTCTCTCGTTGATGTACATATATTGTAGACGGTATTTTGTTAAAAATATATACACCTACCAGGTGTTTAAGAATTTTTACAATGAAGGATATTTAACAATAATCAACTGGTTTTTTTTCTTCAAACTTTTATAATTAAGAATATTCAACAACGAATATAAGGAGGCCGCAAAGTTAAAGCCGAAGCCTTTGATACATTTTATAATTTATTTTATTTAGTTGTGGACTTCTTTAATATAAATGCCCCTTCTTTGACATCTTTTATTTCATTTGTAATTGTATAAAAAAATTGCGACATGTTTGAAGTTGGTTTGAAAATAAGTAATTTATAAAAATTTGAGCGAGCTTTAAAAAAACAATTAAACAAATTGTTCTACATGGATCGTGTCTTATACCCAAAATAAGTAATTAAAAATATGATTTCTTTAATTTCAAATGAATACAAATGATATCAAATTTTTATTTTATTGCGCTTTCGTTGTATACAGTACAACCTGATTGCGGGTTTATTAACATCTTAAAATCTCTTCCGCCTAACCAAAAATATACGTGCATTTGTAAAAGAGGTTTTTAGTGATATAAAGACTATAAGCTTTTTAAAATAAAATTGGATACCAACAGGAATCGAATCCGCTAAACCCGAGTCGAGAGAGGGGCAGCTTATCTACTGGGCCAAGGAGAGTTTAAAAACTCTTTAATTTTAATCAGTATATGTTAAGGAACCAACACTTGACAAAATCGTGAACATTTTTTACACTAATGTTATAAAGCCATTATTTTCACCTTAAAAAATTCTCTTCTAACAGTCAAATTAATTCCGCTACCATAAAATGTATAACACATTATTGTTTTGCATCTTTTTATGAGGCGTCCTAGTATTAATAAGCGACTAGATGCGATCCTAGGCCGCGACACGGTCCGGGAGGCCATTATAATTAGGGCAGGCCTAGCCCAGACCCACTCCGGATATCGGATTCGAGCGTTCTACTATTTTTACCTAATATCAACTGAGACCAGGGTAGACTCGTGGGTACATTTTTTTTTAAAATCAAAATTGATTTTATTTTTGTTAATTAATCTGAATAAATAATAAAACATGATAAAACTCTTAAAAACGGTTTAACTTAATATCAGATGCAACAATACTATATAATAGTTAGATGAATAGTCGACTCGACATATTTGGTATAAAATAACTATTATCGACTTCTGAGTATTAATAAATTTATAAAATTGTACAATAAAGGTTAATTGAATAATTTATAAAATGTTGGAATTTTACTGTACTTTTCTTTCAGCATGTCAAGAGTGACGCTCGGCTTGGTGAGGTGTAGGTTGTCTGTCTTGAGATGGTCCGGTACAGTATTAATAACAATATATATTTATTGTTATTTTTTAGTATTTTTGAAGTTATTTAGACGTGTGTGCTTAGATGTTTTCGTGTAATTAAAATTTCTGTATCGTTTTAATGTATTTTTATTGAATTTTCTTATATACATTAGTATAGTTAATGAAACACTCATTGTTGGTATTTTTTTATATTATTGTCCGGTATATTGTACCGTCAATGAAATGAATAAATACATATTTTTTGCTTCGAATTATCCAATCTCACAAGCGGTTGCAGTTTTGACTTATTGCATATGATGATTTCGTCTGTGTAACTCAGCTTCTTATTTCACATCTTCCACTCATATTCGCACTTTATATTTGTTTTGTTAGTCTTTCTTCATTCATTCTTTTAACATGCCAAAATCTCCTCAGAGTGCTCTTCTTCATTTTACACAACACATCGCCTGCCTTAAATTCACATTCATTCATTTGAACTTCATTCCGTATTCTGTCATAAATGTTCCCTGCATGTATTCTTTTTTAGCATTTATTCGGATCCCATCAGTCTTTTACAGGGTCCATGTTTCATTTCAAATAAATCTTCCAAATAAATTTTAAACGTATATAAAGGTGAAAAATATAAGAATATTTCGAGTTAATTTTAATACTTTTTCTTTAGTATTTTTTATCGAGTAGCCACTGAAGTGTTCCCCTCGAATTCGGGTGTACGGCCGGCTGTCAGTTGACTCCTCCACGCGGCGCGATGCCCCGGCGTCCCCTCCCCCACGTGTCTATGCCCCAGGTCCTACGCCCCGTGTCTCGTGCTCCATGTCCATGTTTCTCTATCCTCGGCCCGCAGTCCGCCATTACTCCATACCCGGCATCACTCTTTCTATCTCTCTCAGTCTCTCTACCTACGTCTGGGATATTTTTAGGTGTGATCTCCTTTTACGACTTTATTCCCTTAAATATTTTGTATTTGGCAAAGGTGAAATTATTAATTACGTTTTTTAAGCGTGGTAATTTTAAAACATTCTTATTTGATACTCAGTATTGGATATAAATTAAATTAAATAATTTATGCCATAAATAAAAATAAGAGAATTGTAAGACTCATAAGTACTTAAAAATAGGCATATACTTACCATCAACCAGTTAGGAAAGTTTAACTAAGTGAATTACATTTTGAAAGAAGGAAACGAAGAAAGCCAGAGAAATCATAGGAGTTGTATGGGAAGATGTATGGGCGTGGAAGAGAAGGGTGTGTATTAAGACAGAAAAGGCTGGTGCTCTGTCCTCTGCCTATCCCAACAGGGAAATAGCGTGATGATACGAGTATGTATGTACTATCAATGTATCCTAGAATATTTTGATGCACCTATATGTACTATCAATGTATCCTAGAACATTTTGATGCACCTATATGTATGTTACTATCAATGTATCCTAGAACATTTTGATGCACCTATATGTATGTTACTATCAATGTATCCTAGAACATTTTGATGCACCTATATGTACTATCAATGTATCCTTGAACATTTTGATGCACCTATGTACCTATATGTCTCTATATTTTTGTATCAACTTAACTGGGAAAGAATTGTTTATTCATTTTAGTTTGCTATTTTTGTTGATAATCTCAAGTATTTATTTTAACTTGTCTTATGTGCATTTGTTTTGTATCGTAAATTAAATAAATAAAAATAAGTCAATACATACTCGTATAATGACTTGATTGATTTATTTATATTAAATAAATTTAATTTATGCCACATTTTTTGTGACTTTAAGTGCTGACGTTTCAAAAACTTTCTAGTTCTCATCTTCGGAGCTCATTGTTTATCAAATTCGCAATCATTCAATATATACATACATGGTACTGAAGGTGATAAACAATCCTTCTATACGAGAGCTGTATCTTTCGCGAAACGTCGGCACTTTGAGCCACAAAAACATCTTGTAAATATCTTATACCACAGATAAAATAAAATTAAAAGTGATATGGAAAATTTATCGATTTCTTTCCATGTTTTCTATCACAGAGTTTTTGTATATGTTGCTATATTTTTTTGTAAAAAGTAGATTTATAACATGTAATTCCAAATTTTGTTGACGATGAGGGAATTTTGTTTTAAATGTAAAGAAAAAATATATAACATAAATTACGATGTTTATTACTACTTAATCTTTTAGATGTGTATGTGAAATTTTAAATTTAAAAAAATGTTCGAAGTTCAATTATCAACAACTGCTGAGCTGTGAAATTTAAATACAATTAATGACATCTTCAACCAAATCAAAACGGAATAGGTCAGTGTTTAGATAGTAAGGTACCTGTAATGATCACGATTCTGTTAATTATTGTGAGAACTTTGTCCAAAACCAGAAAAAAATGTTAACCATATTGACATTTGAAACCAAATGCTGTTTGTTGGTCGGTTGTCAACGGATTTATCGACAGGTTTGGTAAATCTTTCAATAACGAAGCCGCGAGTGTGGGCGGGATCTGACGATAAATGACCGAACTAACAACGTGTAAGTGGTAAAAGTAGGCATATTTATCGCCAAATAAAATCACATTTCGCATTCATTGATCTGTTATGAAATCTAAAACCTCTCTGTCTCTTTGATGTAGATAATAATTCTAGAACACTGTTTTCAGTATCTTTATGTAAAAAATAACAGTCGAAATTATTAAAAAAACAAAGCGACAATATATCAAGATATATATATATATATATATATATATATATATATATATATATATATATATATATATATATATATATATATATATATATATATATATATATATATATATATATATATATATATATATATATATATATATATATATATATATATATATATATATATATATATATATATATATATATATATATATAGATATATGAAACATGTTTAGTTATTGAAAATCTAGATTTGTCAAAGTGAAATTGTTTCAATAAAATAAAACAGTCTAGATTCTTCAAAGGAACAAAAGTGAAATTGTTTGAACAAAAATAAACATATTAAGTTTAAAAATACCTTCTCGTATGTCAGTCCAGATTCTTTAAAGAAACAGCTAAATTGTTTCAATAAAAATATGAAACATAATTTGTTATCCATAAAAGATATGTAAGTAGATTTAAAAAAATCCACAGGGAAACGATTTCTATAACATGCTAAATTGTCTATATATAAATATGGAAGTGTAGATTATTTAAAATAATAAAGTTAATTTGTTTCAATAAAAATATGAAACATATTATATACCTATAAAAATATAATGTAAAACATGCAAAGACAAATGAGCAATATTTTCTTTAGAACTATATTTTACTTTTACTTATATTTTCTAGTATTTAGCAATTTAATTTAATTGAATAGAGCTGGATTTTGGTTTTAAACAAACAAAAATTGACATCGATTTAAAAAAAACACAACGGTCATCAATTATGAAGTTTAAAAGTACACAGTCAAATGCCTACGAAACATTTTTCAGACAAAGCCTAAATTAAATTGAGTATTTTTTTCGGTATCCAAAATACCATAGGTATTTTTGTTTTATTTTACGCTTTCGTTGCAAAACTTAGAGGAATATATTCTTGCCATGTGGCAATATTTTACAACCAATCAGAAAGATTTTTAAGACACATGAAAGAAAATCCTGACTGATACCATTTTTATGAATGGGTATCTATGGAAACTGAACGTAAAGTCTCCAGGTAGAATGACTGGTGTCTCATAGCATTTTTAATAAACATATTCGTATTTGCATCACACCATTTTTGGGATAGGTAGAGAGGACAGATGTCCATGCCTTTATATTCACGCACCTCCACATTTGTATAAAAATGTTCTAATCATAAAAAAATGTGTCACACTTTTATAGAAAGTAACAAAATAATACAACCCATTGCTAACGTAGTTTCAAGAATGAAATATGTTTACGCCTCTTTTTTTGATGTAGCGTAATACATTGTTACCAGCATCATAGGCGCAATATCGTCGAGATAAGATCTCAATAAGAGTGTTGATGGGCACTAAGATACGGAAGAGCGCTTCTCCACCACTCGGCAAATTGTCCATCGGACATGACTGGATTTAATCAAGCCGCCGCTGCTTAATATTCTACACTTGTCGCCGTGGCGTCTTTCGCGATATTTTTTTTATTTGCAAATTCATTTCTGTTTTTCATCTCCCCATTTCTGTCGGACGCGCTTTGACACCCTTCTGCATCGTACCGTTATGTATCCTTATGGACAGTAATCACATCTCCTTATCCCAGTAATCCTAGTCTAATGGTTAGCATTCACGCTAAGCAAGCGACCCAGGTTCGATTCCAGTGTGGGTTCAATACTGGAACCGTTTTAGTTTTAGACTATTTTACATCTTAATTTATATTTTATCTAACTTATATGCTGCGTAACGTGAATTCTTATATTGCTATTAAAAACAGCAAAAAAATAAAGCTATATATAATACATCTTGGCTTTATTGGAGGCGGCAGCATATTAAACGTGTTGATTGTGTTGGCAATTAAATCTAGAGACTCTATGTTTGCTGTAGTATAACGGTTTGCACACAATAAGCTGACAACACGCACATACCTCTTTCATCCACAAGATGATTGACAATCACACTCGATCACATTCATCAATTTAAAAAAAAAGTCAATTAAATGTATATAAACAGTGTTTTTAATAAATATTTTATTAGTAATAAATGGGCTAATCTGCTTATAATTTTCGTTTTATAAAATGGAGGAATATATACTAAAATAAATTAAAAATGTTAGATAAATAAAGTATGGCTATGTATGTGTTTGTATGCATAAACTATTTTGTAGGTTGGATTATTTTTGCAGATATATTCTAAATAACTTAAAATATTATGGTAAAACCTGCTCAGAAACAATGAAACAGGTGATTTTGCTCAAATTAAAAATCGATTTTCAGTCATACTCCTAAAACATATTTTTATTTATGTTATTTTAATGTTTAAAAGCATTCGGAAAAAAACAGACCGCCGCACAAAAAGTTGTCCGTATATTTTACCAAAGCGGATAAACAAGAAATCGAAACAGTAACCGCTTGTAACGGGCCTTGGAATAAATTATGCATTTCGATAGTCCCAATTCAACTAAGTATGTTTTGTCTGCTATCTGGGAATTATAGAAATATTTCAAATATTTCCGACCGTTTCCCAACCGAAGAGAGACTTTGATTATTTTTTTAAATATCTCAACAAATACTTTTCGTATTTCATTAGGTATTTTTTTCCACAAAAACGAATTAAAAAAATCATTGAATTTTGCATAAAGCGTAACTCAGTTCGAGTTCCAAACAAAATACTTTCATCAGAGAAAGTCGATTTGTCAATAACCAATAAACTGAGTTGGTGAATTTTTTTTTATAATTGGTATGGTGAACTTTATATTGAAGTTGGTCTTTCATTCAGGGGTTTTGGCTTCGATTCAAGTTCTTGTCTCGAAAAGGAGTATACGTTGTAACGATATTCGCACGCAATACACCTTTAAAGGTGTTATTACTCCATCACTATTGACATATTTCATTGACATTATTCGATATTGACATATTTCAGATCACATCACCAAAAGCAAAAGTAAATTTTCTTCTAAGATTGAGCGCGTTAGAAAGCACTCAGCAACGTATTTAAGTGTCTTTGAATATATGTGTATGTTTTTGTGTATATATGTATGCATATACATATTTTTTTATATTATACATTTTTTTTAAATTTTATATAATTTTTTTTAATGTTAACATTTCTTGTATTTTTAAATTTTGTAATTGGGCTAAGACTGTTTTGAGAATATAAATAAATTACTGGTGGTAGTGTTGCCAACACGCAGACATTGTTCCCTATTGTAGTGATTATAAACTCGATGACATGAATAAAAAGAAAAATATCTAACATTGTAGTTTGTGGGTTAACTTTTTTGTAAGTGTCCAGGTTTTACAGCCGTATAACATTATGTGCATAAAATATTATTTAATAACACTTGTTTTAAGGTAATATAGTAGCATGACGCATAAAAATATTTTTTTAAGCTTTCGAAAACCTCCCTTACCCAGCTTTATACAACACTATGATTATTTTTTTTTCTTATATAATTCAGGGAGTATATCGTCCATCATAGCACTAATTAATAAAATAAATACTTATATTAAAACATAATATTTATTTGTTCTTTATTTTATCTTAAATATTTTCGAATAAAGAAGAGCTTATGTCCTATTTTTTTCATAAGTATATTTTTTGTTTTTGAATTTAATTATAATTTAGTTTTCTTTATCTTTTTTTTAATACTTATTAACCGTTGTTATCTCATACGAAAATTTATCTGCAAAAAATCAAAATTTTATTGTTTATATTTTTGATAGATTTAAACGTTTTACGGAAAAAAAAACTTCACTCATATTCAACCAGATATATTGCGAAATAAAGCCCCAAAAATTAATTCAATCATGATAATATAATATATAATAATTTTATACAATCTAAAAATAAGCAAATTCAAATATTTATATAGCGTACAAAAATAACGAATGAATAATTAAACAAAGTTCAACGAAATTTTCTCACGAATATAATCAATATATTGTAATTTATTATTACCGGCATATCAATAAAATTTCTTGTATAGTATTATTTGATATTTATTTTTCATATCCATTTAATTTTTTAAATTACGGAAACACACATATCAACAAATGTAAAGAGAAATGTAAAAAGTGTAGATTTTCTTCGGTTATTTTAACTACAATCTAGTCGCCTAGTTGAATCGATATTTATGACTGTAATTTTCTAGTTAAATTACTGTATAGTTTAGATCCATAACAAATGTATAATAACTCAATTTGTTTCATCTAGACTTTTTTTTTATAATGGTACTCATAGAGAAATCTTTTAATGGTTCAATGTAGTCAACAACTAAGTATGATTTGAATCGTCAATTTAAATTACAACCAGCATTAGACGCGCCAAATACAAAAAAAATTGAAAAACCCAATAATTTATTAAAGTTTTTTATTGGAGGTTCTCAAATCAATACGGGGTCGTTGAAATTTTTCTATTGCCATGCAATCAAATATGTTAGGTTTGAATGTGAAAACGTCCGACTGGCGTTATTTTATTTGGCATGCATCCATTCTAAACGAATATATTCAACGTTACAAAAGTGTGATTGACAAATATTTTTTTTTATAACAGCATATCGTACGATGGTTAAATAGATCAAACAACTTGCTGATGGCATATGAGGTATAATATTTAGGAATACTAAACTATGTAGGCATACAAAAACTTCTTGTAGAATGACTAAAAAATTAATTTCAATGTACAATAGCATAAACGAATATAAGTCTCACACACGAATATTTCTTCCCCTAATAATTATTGATTTCTCCGAACTCCATGACCTAATTCATTAGACGATGGTACCGGAAAAAGGGCCAGAGTCTGGTTAAATAATTAGTTTGGTAACAATACTAGCATGCGCCGAGTCCGCGTGTGAATGATATTTGTACAAACTACCATTAAGATTATTAATCATATATTAAAAACTAAATTTAAGTATAAGATTACAGAAGCTGACAGATAAGAAGAAATATCTGGATGTATGTCATGTTAAATTAGGTTTAAATAAAATAAACAAGGTGAAAAAAGATTTGATCAAAATTATAACCAGTATTGACTGCAATATTCTAGTCATGAATGGAATAAAAAATATGTTTAAGGGATGTGTTAGCACATGTAAATTGATATGATTTTAAGGAGCTTTGACAAGTGTAACAAACAATATCCGCATTTTATTTAAGTAAACGTTTTTAAAAATATACACTTGTGACCCATTATTTTTTTATTTTTTAAAGATTAAAACGTGTTAAAACCACTGAGTGACTCGTCCAGCTGAGTACATTCCTTTTAATATATTTTACCTACTTCTGATAGTTGTTTAAATCTTAATGAGTAATTCTATTGTATTGGGTGGACTAAGTATAGAAGATATGGTGATATAAAACAATTGTGGTAAGTTCTTCTTGTCTTTGCTGGGTGTTGTACTAGGGAATCTCCTCAACGTGTCAATGCCAATTCAGCTAGAAAGCGAAGCTGTACCGTAAGGTTTTCGTATCTTTCCTCTTTTTTCTTTTTCTTCTCAAGTAAGTGAGTCATTGTACTCTAGCAAACACATCGGCGACACCGCTGTACTGAATCCGATGGCATACCTGAAATGAGACTATCGAGGCCCACCACCATCTTTTCCCCTCTTTTTGTTGAATGAGTAGATATGACAGAATCGAATACTGGGTGGAAAAAATGACTGTCATTTGAGGAAAGTGGCACAGCGCGAGTTTCGAACCGGTGAACTTCCGCACGAAAGTCTAGTGCTTTACCGCACGGCCATGCCTCTTGCTTAACTCAGTATTATATTTTATATAAGATATGAATGTATCAAAAAATGTATATTTTTTATGGAGTATCACTGCATAGAAACAGAAGCTCTTCTATCTCTTCAGAACTTCTTCAAGAGCAACACATACTTTAATTTATGAAGTTTGGAAGATTCCGATGGACCAACTATGTGGTTAGTTGGATAATACCTGTACACTCAAGAATAATTCAGCGATAGATCTAATTAGCGTTAATTTTTAAGTAGACTAAAATCTTTATGGTAGGGAGGTGTCAATATTCGGGGCTTCCTACTTGAAAAAAGTGGGACAGGACAGAATAAATTATTGTACTTTTGTTATGCTCATTATAAAACTGGAGAGTTTGCTATGTGGTAATCTCTTACAACAGACTACAGAAATATGTCAAAGGGACTTGAAGTGAACCCTAGACTGGTACCTTTATGACAAAAAAGGTATAAACGGGAATTGATCCAGCAAGCTCCAGGTCGGGAGAAAGGCATCTTATTACTAAGTCACGGATGTTTTCTAAATTATCACCCATTCGACGGATAGGAAACAAGTAAATATGTGTAAAAAAACAGAAAATAAATATTTAATCTCGATTTAGAAATTAATATGAAAATTATAAACTGTTGCTCTAATTTCAATAATTTCAACGATAGTTACATACCAAAATGTCAAGTCGATTCATTTCACAACGTTTCCAATTAACCCACTAAACTTACACGTGAATTTTTTCATTATTGAAAATATTTTAATTGAATTCTTTGAAGTGTTATTAAAACATTTCAACATTTTTTTAATTGCGTAAATTGTAATGTTGGTAGTTTGAAAGTCAAATGATAGCATTTTATGAATTTCTTATGTAGCCGTATGAATTTCTTATGTACTTAGAAAAAAATACAACTTAACTTGATACGGATAATAATCAATACTAAATTTCATTGAAATATCTTTACTTTTTTCAGGCAGAATACTTAAAGTGAGCCTCTAGATAAGTGGTAGAAACATGTGCCGCTGGGATTAATGTGATTAGTGAAACAAGAAATTAATTCGTTGTTAAATGTTATAATACAAACCCTAAAAGTATGTTAAAAGCCGAAATCTTTGATAGAAGGACATAGGTGTATTAATTACATAAATATACTCAAAAGTTATCGTGCAAGGAAATTTATTCGGTATTTTCATAAAGTATCTCCCTTTTATGAAATTTTATTTAAATTAGCGATCTTATTGGCCTAATTGGTAGAATATCGGTTGTTAACTTGGTAGGTTCTGGTTTTAATCCAGATGGTTCTAAAAAAATATTTTGGTATTATAGTAAGTTAAACCTAATAGTATTGACTTAAAATACTACAAAAAAAGACAGATAAGTAGACTACCAGGATAGAAAAGTGGTAGTTGCTGCAATTCGATAAGAAACTTCTTCGCATCTGCATATATTTAGGAAAATATATTTGAAAAAAAAAATAGGGGAAATTTAACAAAGTAACTTACAACTAAATGTAAATAAAAACTTTAAAGATGATCTATAAAGAACCCTTTGTATATCTTACGATATGTGATGGAATCACATTCGGTTTTAGATCAAGTATAATGTATGTATGTAGTATTCATATATTATAATTTTCTTTCTTTCTAAGACTCTCAAAAAAGATGGTCTTCGAGTGTTTCTAAAAACTGCACACACCACTAAAATTCCTAACACTTTGTGGCAGACCAAATGTTAACTGAAAGGATATTATGAACTCTGGTATATTTATGAATGATAAATTAAATCATTTGGTGGTGTTTCTATTTGACATTTTAAAAGAACAATAAGGTCGCTTTAATTTAAATATTACTTAAAAGCTCCTAACACATTGTGGCAGACCAAATGTTAACTGAAAATATATTATGAACTCTGGTTTATTTATGAATGATAAATTAAACCATTTAGTGATGTTTCTACTTGACATTTTAAAAGAACAATAAGATCGATTTAATTGAAATATTACTTAAAAAACGAACATTAAACTAGAGTAAAACTCATAAATTCTTTAAATATTACGCAATAATCAATCATATGGCTGTTGTTGCAATAGCAACATAGACAATGTTTCGTCATTTTAAGTTTATTTTACTGTTAGTAAAATTAAAATGACGAACCATATATTATTTTCGACTGAAACCAATTAATAAATAGACTTGAAATATGTTATTATAATGGAATAATATGTAGAGCTTCAGGATTACTCAAGTAACCAAAAAATGTAAAAAAATCATTATTTACTTAAAAAAAATAACAACTCAGGTCTGGTAACTACAGTAGCACTCGAGCGTGTGTCACGTACAATGATCACAGTCTCATACTGAACTAAATATTTACACACCTTTTAAAGATTTCCTTAAAAAAATATATGTCAACTAACGACCATTCTTTTATACAGTGACAATAAATCTAACAAGTGAAATTGGAGTTTTAGTTTAAAATTAATTAGATTCGCTAATATCGGTCAACATAAAGGGTTAAACATAAGTGTTTATTGTTTGTACGATTGGATTAAATGGGCAGGATGTGGCGTAGAAGGCCACAAACATGAGAGGAAACATTAATATCTTCACATTTGGCCAGATCATGGAAACGTAAATCAAACACATCCTCATTGATTCAATATTGTGACACTTATTTACAGAGTAGTCAGAGGAAAAGGTCCATATATGTATACATACAATCACTTCATTTTCCTGTCGGGGTAGGCAAAAATAACAGAGATCTCTACACACATCCTTCGCCTCTTCTACTTGTACTTCGCCTTCTTATTACATTTCTACGATTTCTTTGACTTTATACTTTTCCTTCTTTTAATTTGTTATTCACTTGATTCAATCACATTATATTTTTCTTGGGTGTTCCTCTAACATGTCGTCCACTCACATTTGTACTATATATTTGTTCTGTTGGGCTTTCTTCTTTAATTCGTTCTTTAAACACAAACCATCTCAGAGTGCTGTTCTTCATCTTACTCAATAAATCAGTATTAATTTAATATTCATCTCTAATCACTTCTTTCGGTATTCTGTCAAACGTTGTCACGAATTTCCATTAAATATTTTTTTAAAGTCTAATTTCCACTCCGTTACATCAAAGTCGGTACTTATACATTGGAATTGGTTCATAGTACAAAATATAAGCTTATTTAGATGGAAACCTCTTTTTATATAAATTAAGTAAGACACTTGTGAAATGTACTAAGTATTAGTGGTACAAAGTTCTAAATAATTTTCTAGTTCCTAATTATTATGTTTCAAGTGTTCGATGGAACGTATCAGTTTTTACGATTGTTAATGACAAATGGTTAAGCAAGTAGTTCATATCTCTTAACCATATATATGTAATGAGTAAGCTGTTGTAGTTTTATATATCCAAATATATATTTATTACATATATTTTCAATATCCTTTTGATTTAGTGTATCTCATTTGGTGGTTATTTTAGATGTTAAATAAGCAATTAAGCTTCTGGTACTATCACATTTGCAAGAACAAATGAGTTGAGAGGAATATCGTGCCCAAGCGGATGGATGTTACTTATATAAAAATGGCCACCTGATTCTGGCAGGTGGCGATTCTTATTGACCTTGGAGAACCTTAAAATCTCTTAACAGGTTCCGTACAGGATTTAGGAGAATCAAGGATATAATATCAAAATTGGGGATATAACGTGTCGGGTCAACTATCTGTATGTGCAGGGAAACAAGTTCATGTAACACTGGATGCAGTGCCCGAAGAGCCCGTGTCTTGCAACGAAGAATAATTGATTTGTGCTATCCAGGTGGCAGAATTCTGAGTGGAAGTAACATAGTATGGTGCCTTTGACACGAAAGAAAAAAAAATATCCATTTCTTTAGTAAAATTAAAGCTTGTGTTTCACGTACCATTATGTGGTCTAATTATGATTAATAGTATATCAGAGTGGTTGGTGTGAAACTCTATTTTCAGTTAATCTTAGACATTCCTTTTTCTGTTTTTTTTGACATCATTTTTCTTTTCACTACATTGATTTCAAGTAAGTAGTATATGGTACGTTTTCCTTGATTCCTCCCCGTTCCAAAAAGAAAACTTTCGTACATATCACCTTCAAATAACTTGTTTTATATAATATTTCTATTGAACTCAGCCTTCAGGAGAGTCTGGACTCGAAACGGCACTATATACATTTTCCTTTATTATCATTATTTACCGGATTTAAAAAAAACTCAACGTGAAGTATGTAACTGATTTGTTTGAAACAATGGTAAAACAGGCATACACCAAATAAAAATAATTTAATGGTTATTATTTCAATTCCTCTTATTTTCTATCTAAACTTATTTTTAATTGTGATTTGTTTTATGAAACACTGTTTATTCCAATTTCGATAGATGAAGTAAAATAAGATATTTATTTGGGGTTGATTTTCTATCTTTTAGATTACTTTACCCGACTTCACGCCGAACAGCGAGAAGAAACCCTACAACACCACATCCTCGCTTGGACCGTGAAGTTCTATAAAAGCCAACAAAATCACAGCAATCCCTTAGTCGCTGCCCTGGGGGCTTACGAGAGTAAATCCGACCTACCCTTCCGTTATAAGCACAAGCTCCCGAAGCATTATCTGTTGCCTGACTAGTCCACCTACAGTATTAGCTGGGATGACCAAGGTCTGAGTGAATGTGATGGAATACATGTAGCCTGAACGAGTGGACTTGTTTTTGCTAAATAATTATTGTAAGAATTGTTATCTAGTTATAAGTAGTATGTAGGTGTTAATTATTTCTAAGATCTCATATATTAAGATTGCATAAATAAAATAAAATGATATGTAGGAAAATAATATTAAGTAAGTTCATAAATTATAACATATAATTAAGATTAATTAAGTAATAAATTTGTATATAGGTATAGCCTTGACAAATGTTGGTACAATAATTTACTTTGTGTAATAAAAAAATAAAAAGACTGTTTATTCCATTTTTTGTAACGGTATGACGCTACCGGTTTCAAGGTTTACACCTCATCATCAGGGGAGCACAAACGTAGAATAAACAGTGTTTGATAAAACAAATTAAAGTGGAATAAACAGTGTTTGATAAAACAAATTACAATGTCTTTAACCCCCACAATATTAATGCCTTAACTATAAATAATATATTATTTTTAATTACTAAACGTCACATTATATTTCTAAATAGGGCCTTTTTTTAAATATTTTCACTTTATTAACTTCATCAAAACAATTTTAAATAAATATTTCTCAAATCAACTTGGCTTGTATTTAAATAATTTAAAATAAAAAAATCTTTCATATCCAGTTTTTGATGCATGTGACAATCAAAGTAAGTGACACGGGCTTCCTATCGGACGTATATCTTCTTCGTCAAAGACAAACAACCTTTTTCAGCAGATCTCAATCAATTCTGGTTTTGTGTTGCAAGAAGGGACAATTCCTTGTTTTCATATAAAATTAATATTTATGAATCTGTCCCGGCAGAATGGCACCGAGCGTTTAGAGAAATACATTTATGATTAAATATTCTAACTGCATATTTCATCGATAGTGTTATTTAAGAAATTTTGCAAACAAAACTCTTTTTTAAATTAAATAGTATGATTTTCTATTAAAAAACAGCTATAATTTTTTTTTGTCACTGAAGTTGAAAAAATTATACTTAGAGTATTACAATCTTGTATTATATTGTTGTATAAAACTTGAGATTTTTAGTATTTTTTTAATTGCATGTTTTTATGCCACAGAAATACGAGTATATACATAAGTATATTTTATAAGTGGTAAAATGGTATGGGTCTTAAATTTTGTTTTTCTTTTCTTTTGTAAACGGTTAAAATTTAATTAAAACTGAAAAAAGTATCCAATAAACTAAAGTTCATTTGAAATGTCAATATTTTCATCGCAAGTAACATTGGAAATCAAAACCCCGAGCCGGCCTTATCTTTTCAAAGTCTCATGTTGATACATACACATACATGTACGAGATATATTATACAAAATGAAACAGGAAGTTGGGAATAAGAAAGCCCTTGTTGATTGACACATATACTTGACCAGTATTTACGCCATTTTGAATTACGATTGTCTTTGCTGCCCACTTTACGAACTGAATTGTTAAGAGCGTTGCTATTCATTCGTACATGGAATTACCCTATTGAATGAATTTTTCGATGTTGATATCATTTATATCTCAGAGTGGACGGAATGCCAAAATTTCCTTTCACAACGTACTTCCATCGTGTATTTTACTTTTATTGATGGTTTTCTACTTCGATTTCTACTCATGTTCGCACTATAAACTTTAGTCATTATATCCAAAGCAGCGTCTAACCGTCCTCGTTTTCATTCTGTTTAAAACGCCAGTTTTAATTTCAGATTATTCTATATAATTATATTTCGTATTGTCACACATCATCATAATAATAATTCCAGTTCGTCTCCATACTGGCAGGTTCCAGTATCCAGCTACCAGTTAAAATAAAACCCCACCAATAACGTGTTTCAAAAAGCAAATTGAAAAAACATTGAATCTCCCTTCAGCGACATGTTTTTTCTGGGTTTACGTCATCTTTCTTTTTAGTATTCCTTTCCTTCTGGTCATCGACTATCTTGTTAAATTTGTTTGCTGTTTTTTTTTTGTTTATTTTGGGTATCGCATTTTTTATTGCTCTACATAAAAAATTATTCCCTGCCTTTAACTCAAAATTTTATCAAATATTAGTATGGTTCTTTTCTCTACATTGAAAATTGGAAGATATTAACACCTGGTAATAAACCCGCCATATTACCCAATTTATTGTATTTATTCAACATTTTCATGCAAATAAATCTGGCGCGTTTATTACTTAAAGCTATTTTTCAAATCAAACATATTTTGTTTCATGATTATTCTTGGTGTACATGGCCGTGTCTTCAACATAACATAATGTATGAAAACATGATTTGAGAAAATCTTACAAAAAATAAAATAAAATATTAATTTCAAAGAAAAACAGGGAATCGTATTGGATTTTAGGACGATTAATGAAGTATTAATTAAATAAAAAAAATCGCATAAGCAATTAATAAAAAAAATGTGCGAGACAATCTTTTTTGTTCTTCTTGATGTTAATGTGTCCGTGAAATTAGCTTTGAATAAGGCTATTTTTAGCGAAGAAGTGTGCATGCTCTCCATGATAAGGATCCATGCTCGGTGTTGTATCGGGAGATGCCACAGAATAATTTTGGTGTATTATTTATTGTTGCATGCAGTGGTACTAAACCTTTTGGCCAAAATATAATTACTTTAAAATAATATACATATTATTTTTCTTGTTCCATATTATTTAACATATTGCTCCTTAAGCGGAAGAGGAGATCTAAACACCTGTTTATACATTTACAAATTATTGACCAAAAAAAGCAAATACTTTTTTGATTAACAAACTTTTTTAATGTGACGGACTAGTTTTTACGCCATCGTGAATTACTTCAGACTGTTTTTGCTTCCTTATTTACGAACTGACCTATTAGAACCGCTACCGCACTCGCACGTGGAATGACCTTGTTAAATTACTTATCCGATATATTCTGTACCTTAATAGATTCATTGAGAATTGAGCTCGTTAGTAAACCTTAAAAGCAGGACTAAGCTATTCACAGGAACGCACAAGTATAATTATTCATGTTCTAATTATATTATAATTAGACTTTTACTTATTTAGCTTTTTGTCCGGTTATTTAATGTTATTGGGTCAAATCTCTGTCTAATTTGAAATAAATATGTTTTAAATTTTCTGGTCCCCGTCTAAATACACCCATTCAATCCCTCAATCCCTATTGTGGTAGACAGAGAGGATATGGCGCCATATTTTCTATTTCGACGTACATCCTTCGCCTCTTCCTATATACATCTTTTTATACAACTCCTTCGATTTCTCTTACTTTTTAGGTTTCTTTAATTCAAAATATCATTATATTAGTCCAACTATACTCTCCCTGGTGTTCCTCTACCACTCCCTTTACTCACATTTGATTTATATTCTTGTTTTATTTTTAGTTTTTCTTAATGTATTCATTCTACGTGCTCAAATCATCTCAGAGTGCCATTTTTTCATCTTTCTCAACACACCTACTTTAACCCTTCCTTCCCTGTGATGTGTAACTAGTACACGTTGCTTTTAAAAACTTTAATATCTCTATAAATATAATAAATACTGGGTTCAGATTTTAGGTATTCCTCCGTAATACATTTACGCATTGAATGAAAAAATTATATTAATTGTAATAAGCACTTATCAGCCACATATATTATAAATAAATTCCCCGATACAATCAAACGTGTGCCAGTGTGTGACGTTGGTATATTCATTCTAAAAACCCGTTACGGGAGAGCTATTCACGTCTCACTCTCACTCTACTTCGGTATATGGGAACGCAAGAATAGAATCTCAGTTCGCTCGCTCTTCTCACTTCAGTTGCTCTCGGGCATCCATTTGACGTGGTCTCTTCGCCCATTTTGTGAACGTCGGCCGATGTTTTTTCATGTGTTTAGCCATTTAATTTCAATTATTATCACTTTTGACTTCAAATTTAATTAATTTAAGCGATAGGCTATGAATATTCTTATTTTTTCGAATTTTAAATCGCTCATTTTCACATGTGTATTGAATCCAATGCACCGGAACGCGCGGATTTTTTTTAGCACAGGAAGGGAAAGGTTAAGTTCACTTAATCACTTTATCCGTAATCACTTTATTCCCTATCGTTTAATATATTGTCGCCTCATGTACTCATCTCAGTGTATACATTTCTACAGCATGTATGCTGTCGAAATGCTTGCACTGAGATAATAAATAGATTGAAATAAAACAAAACATTTAGAAAAACAAATGGAAGACGGAAGGAATGGAGAATATGATGTGAATTGAATAAAAACAAGCTATTGTTTTTAAGCGAAAAAATTGTTTTCAAAATCATCAGTTTTCAACTACTTTGCAGAGTTCATCGTCAGTGATGTTGAATAATGCATGAAAAGACTCAGTTCTATCCACATTTCCAATATACTGGAGCGTGACTGGGGTGACCAATTCATTCATTTTCACAGGCGGGCATATTCTGGTAGACGTACCTGCATAAACATTTTTTGTGTAAATTAAACGGAACAAGTATGTCAGAGATGGAATCAGTTAATTTTTAACCAGAATTAGAAGAACCTAACATACGTGCATGTTGACATTAGTTGCGATCGTTAGAAAATATAACAAGATAGGAATTCAATGTTACCATTTTCATGTTATTGTAGACAGAGAAAACAGACATACACTTTAGTATATTCTGACACATATCTTTCACATCTGCTACTTTTATTCCCTCCTCATGCTCTCCTAATATAAAACCTTTTATTATTCTTCTTTCTTTCAGGATTGGATTGATTTGGTTGTACTACGTTTTTATAGATTATTTTTGTAAACCTGTATCTTTCATTCTGTCTACTTCATCTTAAGCAGTATATTTTCTTTCAATTAGTATTCTTTCCTAAAGTCCTCCTTATCTTATATGTCACCCATTGTTATTTCACATAATATATGCCACGTTTTCATTTATATTGCATAAATTCTATTTTTTATTTACGTATATGAAATGTGAGTCAATTTATAAATTATTTTTTATTTAAATCTATGTCACCTTAAAGATCTATTTAAACAAGTTATTTGACAATGTTGCATTGGGTGTAATTAAAAAAAATGTTTTTTTTAATATCCTTTCAAAGTGCGAGGAAATTAAGTAAAACACAAATGATAACTTGGTCGAGTTTAACTAAATTTATTCTGAATCAGTCCACAACAGAATAATTCTTCTTAAAATTACGATATTTCATTGAATTGAATTAATAACACTCGCACACAAGTAAATATAACTATTTATTTAACACTTTCATGTAAATACATCTGGTTGAATTATTGCTTAAAAGCATTTTTTTTCAATCAACTAGCTTGAGTTTCATAATTATTATTGGTATCCATGGCCGTTCCTTAATATAGCGTATGAAAATAATATTTGAAAATAAAAACAACAAAAAATAAAATAAAAGATATAAATCAAGGAAAATAGGGATTAAGTTAAGAATTGTATGGGAATTACGGCAGAAGAATAATAAATTCGTATTTTTATAAAAAAATATTAATAATGACAATTTCTAAATCATCCGACCATTACGTGTTCAAATAAATTACAATAATAAATTTAAAAAATCTAATGCGCCACATTTCAATTGAAAAAGAGAATTTTCCTGTCGCATTTCTACAAATATCTTGACGTATCAGTTAGCAGTTGATCGCAATATTTCGAATTCACTTGTGAAATGTGAAACCCTCCATGTCACACCGAGATTGCACTTGATGGTGGTGCACGCGCCTCAACGTGCAAACGCATTGGAAGTTAGTTTTTTTTATCGATCACACAAATAAAGAACTGCGCTGGTTTTCGTCCGCCGGAATACAAACACTGAATAATTTACACTTAATTTGAAAAAGATCCGTTCCATGCCTTCTTACGGTGTAATGTATTACAAAAAAAAAATATCACAACAATTCACATTAATTAGACCTTTTAAAATGACAACTGGAAATATACGAGTATATTTACAAAAGTGTATTATGATTAACATTTTAAGATCCGCTCAAAATCAAAACTGCCTTTTCCAGTACCCGGGTTGTTTTTGAAATTTTGATTTTAGTAAAGGGAAACTTTGTATTGTATTACATTTTGCTGTATACAGTACAGCCTGGTGGGCTTATTGCCATCTGATAATTTCTTCCAACCAACTAGAAATATGTAAAACAGGCCTTAAGTAAAAAGCAGGCTGGATTTTTCTTTTTAAACTGGGCTCCAGTGAGTTTTGAACCCACAACCTCCAGGCTGGGAGACAGGTGTCTTATCAACTAGGCCACGGTGGTCGTCTTTGTTTGTTTAAAATGCTTAGTTTATAATTTAGTTTATAAAGGTAATTTTATAAATTAATTTATAAAGGTACTTTAATAATTTATAAATTAGTTTATATAGGTAGTTTAATAGTTTATAAATTAGTTTATAAAGGTATTTTAATAATTTAGTTTATAAAGGTAATTCTGACAACGTTCTCGTTTGTGGTGCACTACATCACACTATTTATACATGTAGCGGGTTTTACTTATCTTCTTGTGCTTTGCACATGCCTTGCGAGGTCTACTAGTTTTTTTTTCCTTTTATTAAAATAATACAAATGAAACTCATGTGTAGAGATATGTTTTTTCTAACAAAATGTGTAGAGATGTGTTTTTTTAACAAAATGTTTGGATGATCTTACAAATTCCTTAATCTATTTGTACCCGAAAGCTGTAGTTTGAATTCAGATTTATATGTCAAGATCTACAAGAATCTGACACTTCACTGCACACTTATGACGCAATGTCAAAATCTTATCTACGGTATTGTCCATGTTAGTCAATCAGAACTCAAGAGTGTCGGTTAAAGGTTGAATTGTTTATAAAAATATTTGCTGGATGCCAGTAATACATACATATTTAGAAAAGGCATTGATCATGTGAAAACAACGAACAGGAACTCTGCGCAAATCTAGTTCATCGTGTTAAAACACAAGGTCGGGATATAAAGTGTTAATTTCTCTTCTTTGGTTTGCAGAGTGTAAACAATATTTTTGGTTTCTAATGAATTAAGGATGTAAAACTAGATTTCATATTTGATATAAAGTGGTGTTAATCCTAATTTTGATAACGTGAGTTTACAGTAATTGTGATTCTATAACATATTCTATATTCTCAATAAATGTAATCAAACTATCATTGCTCACTGCCTGAGAACATCCAAATTTGTTTAAAGATTCGTTGGAAATTTGGAAATTTCAAGTTCGTATCACGATGGTACTATAATCGGTATAAACATTGGACAGAAAAACTATAAAAGTAAGGTACATATGAAGAGTAAGCGTAATTCGTTTGTCTGTTGGATTTATTATTATAAGGCAATCTCTTAAAACTAACCAAAAATATATTTTAAAAGCCTGAAATGAAAACCAGACTGATACGCTTTACAAAAATGGGTATAAACCAGAATAAAACCCAGGTTGGAAGACAAGTGACAATTAGGTAGCAGAGGTCATAGCATCAGTGTTGTCACATACTTTTTAAAAAACATGACAAATACACAATACCATTATTTTTTCAATACGTTTTCCAAAAGTTCATCAAGATTGTGTTCTGTATTTCAATGTGTTGTATAATTATTTTTTTGGTTACATATGGATGCGTTAGTAATTAATTGCTTTGTGTATTTAATTTCTGAACAGTATTAAAGTTCTTTCAATAGCATATGCACACAATTGAACCCAAATTTAAACAAAAACCTTAAAAAATATTATTATTTAAAAAACATTTGAAACAACTTTACAGTAAAGTTCAATAATTAAAATGATGATGACAATATAAAAATTATTCATTCTACAATATCCATTCATAAAGGGTCTTTCAAATTCAACGGTATTTTTATTGAAGAAAAAAATACTTGAATAAAACACACAATTTGCGTTGATTTCAAAAAACTTTTTATTGTTCATTGAAGTATATAATGTATGACATTTAAAAACAAAAAATAATATCTGCCAAATGTTCACCTCTTGCAGCTCCAGAGATGTCCACTCTTTCGTAAAAATTTTCGATGATACTTCGGCATAATTGCGGTTCTAACTCACCAATAATGCGAACAATTTCATCCTTCAGCTCAGGAGATTGATTGGGGGTCATTTTTATATACCTGGTTTTTCACGTAACCCCAAAAAAAATAGTCCAACAGTGTCAGATCACAGGATCTTGCCATTAACATCAGCGTTTCCGGAGATCACACTACCTACATAAAATAATTCAACAATTTGAACACGTTGTTGTATTGTATACGACTCAATTTTTATAAATACATTCCACTTCTCAAATGTCACAAGACTCCGGAAAGTTCGCAACGCCATCTGGGTTTTATCAAAGAATTAAGAAAAAAACGCTCAATTTGAAAGACTCTTTAGAATCACGCTGGTTCTTATTCGAGTAAATAGTAACGATTAGACTTGATCAATATAATATTCATACAAACTTGTTGAGGTAGACAGTAAAGTTAAAATATTATACTTTCCTATCGCAAAACATATATTTTATCTCTTCTACACCCATACACATTTTCACAAAGCTCCTACGATTTCTCCGATTTTTACATTTCCTTCTTTCAAAATTTCATACAATTAGTTTAACCACTCCTGTCTTGTCTTCCTCTATTATACCTTTCAATCCCAATTGCATTGTATGTTCGTTTTCTGAGTATTTCTTTGTTATTTTTTTTTACATATGTTCGTTTTCTGAGTATTTCTTCGTTCATATTTTTTACAGAGTCCTTTTTCCACCCTACTAAATACACCAGTCTTTAGTTCATTCTATTATAAAAATTAAA